>VOPJ01011698.1:0-121120 GCA_014673585.1 Semibalanus balanoides
CTGCTGAAGACCTCAAGGAACATTCGCTCTGTGGGGGAACCTCGAGCTGTTGGGTCACATTTAGTCCAATCAATGGTAGGCAAGTTAAAATCTCCCAACAGAATTACTTCCCTACCCAAGCAAAACTCAGCAATGAAGTTGGCCAAGGCTGCATTTCCCTCAGGAGAGTTAGATGGGGCCCTGTATACAATGCAAACATAAACATCAAAAGTGGCTAGGGTGGATGGGTGAGAACATTTGGAATAGAAGAGGCCCACATTGTCCACCAACAGCTCCTTTTTCACATAACAGCAAACACCATGCTTGGCTACAGATCCTAAGGCATCATGTCGGTGGAGAGTATATCCAGGTATATCAACATAAGAGTTTTTAAGATATGCAAGCAAATGAGACTCTGAGATACAGATAAGATCCCAATGGTATAACTGAACACTATGCATGAGAAGACTGAGCTTGGAGGAAAGTCCATTGATAGTTAAGATGAACCATAAATTGAGAACTGTAGGGACTGTTGGAGCTGTTGGCATTGACATTGACCAGGCTGCGACCTAGTTTCCCCTGAGTGGTTGGAGGGACTGTGGCATGCTGTGATAGGAGTTTGCATAGGATGGGGTGGGCAGTTGCCCCTCAGATATCAACAGTATATGGCTGTTTGAATGGTTACAGTCCCCCGCGCGCGCCCTACGGACTTACGACGGTTGAAAAGTTCAGTTCTTTTGGGCATAGGTCAGATTCACGGGAAATGTACCACAGATGAAGCCAGTGTCTTTTAGGTTTTTAGCCTTCTCCAAGGACAAGCTGCGATGATTCATCATGTTGCACCTTTTGCACGAAATACATTGGCATGGTTGGGGATAGCAGCAATGTCAGACAGGCCAACTTCAACTCCCATAACTTCTCCAGTCATGTGACCAAACTTGGAAGCAAGCTCTGCACTAGTTTTGGCTTTGAGACCCTTCACTATGATTGACTGACGACGCTTTTCTCGCTCTCTCATCTCCTTTACCTCATCTCGGATGATGGCCCTGTACTCCTGAGCAGGTTGAGTGGGTGTCTGGGGTGTGGGGGGATGCAGGATGGCCGAGGCAGGCTCTGCTTGGGGTTTAGGTTGACAAGCCAAAATAGTTACTTTTTCAGTAAGCCCTTGCAGTGTGCCACAGATACCCTGCATTTGCTGAAACATTTGTCCAATAAGCTCCATCATCTGAGACTGAGAGGCCTTGGTGGGGGAGTTCTGTCTTGAGATCCTACACTTTATGCATATGAAGCTGATGCCGCTACCATCATAGGCATTTATAGCATCCAACATCTGGCTGCGGCAGACCGGAGCACATCACTGTGTTACATACCCAGCGTCCACAGTTGTTCACACCAATGACACCTGTCATCTGCACCTTGAGCCACCACTGAACACCAGTATGCACGCCATCCTGACTATCTGTTTGGGGTTGCGATCCCCCGGAGGCCGCACCTGATTGCGGTTTCCTAGCATCAGCCCTGGTTCTAGCAGGTTTAGGCACCATCCCACAATCCACATGCACATGCACAAAAGCAACCGCACGTCACACAGTTGTCAGAATCTGCGTGGCAAAGCAGGCACACAGCAGGCAAGCTCCAGGCAACCGCATGGAAAACACAGGCAAGAAGGGTTGGGCCCGTCGGCATAATGATAGGAGAATGCTCCAAAACAATCAGTACTGCCAACGAGGTGTGGCATGCAGCATGCAGGTGACCCAGGATAGCAGGATGAAGATGGCAAGCAGTTACCAGCAAGCAACAGTGGCAGATCCGTGCAGGTCACTCAACATGCAGGCAGGCCCAGACTCAGTGTTGTTCTTGCTCCAGGGGCGTAGTGGACCGATGGTGATACTTGACGGAAGAACTTGTACTGTTGGTCACGAGTCGTTTCACAAAGGATTAACAAAATAAAATTGCAAAAATGCTTCATCAAAAAACCCAATTGTTATCGTAAGATCAATACAATCGATCACAATAGCCCACAAAAGAGCAAACGCTCGAATTTTGAAGGGTAACACAAAATGTGGCGTGCTGGTGACGTCAACTCACGAAACTCTGGTAAGTTTTCGTGAGTACCACTTTCATATTTAGTTTGGTCACTTGCTTACTTCATCCCAAAGCAGACATGATACATTGTCGAACAATTGCTTACAAGTTAATTATGCCATGGGCGGCGGGAAGCGGGGGACGCGTCCCCTTCCCCCCAAGCGGGAGGCATCCCCAAAAAACATCTTAGATTCTTAACTTCAAATGCCTATGGGTGTTGCATGGAAAGAAATCTACGTTCAAAAACCTCTGTCCCCCCAAAAAACGTTGAAAGTGGCTGGCCCGTGATGCTGGCAATTCATAACTCAGTTGACTAATATATAGTGTCATCTATTACTGAGACTAATTGATGAACAATCTCGTGATGAAAATCGGGACGTAAGAACGTCATGGTAATAGTGAAGTGTCCAGTGAAACTTTGACCTGGTCTGGAGAGAAACCCAACTCCCTTATGGCAGATTCTTTGCAGTTTTGAGCTCTTCTCATTTTTTCATTTTTTTTTTTGCTTTCTTTACTTTTCCTCATTATGCAAAAGAAAATATGTTAGCAATAACAAATTAACAAAAGTGAGGGGTCGTGGCTTCCATGCTCTCCTCCCCCCCTGATCCTACTCGTATGTGAAAATAACTTTACTGCATATTGTTAAGTGTCGCACAACAGTTGTTTTGTATCTCCCACAACTTTGTGTATGTGACCAACTGGTGAAGTTACTCACGAAATGCGTTTCGGTCGCTAACAAATTAAAAAGAAAAGTTGACTGAGTTGTACCTGACAAGATATCGTTTCTGCTGGAAAGCTGATCGGGCCGTTTTTCCATTGCAGGCTTTTGGCCTGGTGCTTGCGGTGGTATACGCCCTGGACGCTTACCATATGTATCGCGCCTGGAGGATGGGGGCCACCACGACTGCCACGATGACCACTACCACTCACCAGGTGGCCTAGGCGGCGATCGTGGCGTCATCCGACGGTCGGAAAACGAAGCTCGACTTGACGTATCCCCGCCATGGTGGTGTCTAACGTTCTCGATCGGTCCCCGATGTTTTGGAATCAAACTTGAATCTGATTTTCGATCTGAAGTCTCCCCACCCGGAACAAGATCTTAGTTACCCATCTCCAACCATGCCTACTGCTATAATACGGACATGTTGTGCTTGTTTAGTGGTTCAGTAAAAGCGGAACCTCCTCTGCTCTTCATGTGGCCCAGGAGTACAGCTTGAATCACAGCGCATTGCCGCTTATTGGCTGCACACAAGGTGCGCGCTTAGGCCTGTTAGTTTGAGTCTCTCGCCGCCCTGACCACAGTGCCTTGCGTTACACAGCCTCCTACACTGGAATACTCCAGCGGAGGGTATGGCCGCTTAGCTTCTCCTGCTGCTGGTTTGGGTCCCCCGCTGTCCTCGGAGGCCCGCCGTCTCGCGGTGCGTGACCGGGCGGTCTGTCTTACTCGGCTTTGTCTTGGCCTCCGTCCATTGCTGCCAGCAGGGTATTATTAAGCTCGGGGGTATTAGGGTTAACAGGCTCGTGGTGACAATAAGCGCAGCGCTCACTGACTGGGTGGTTTGGTAATTTAATATTACGGTCACTGCATCGCCCTGGTTTGGATTCAAACGTCCGCCCAGGCATGATGAAATGGGGACCTGACCCGTTCACTGGGAAATTGGCGAACTAATGAACATAGTGATACATGCTGCGTGAAAACCACGCGTGGTTTGTATCGTACCTAACGACCTCGAAAGCTTGCGTTCTCGTGGCCTGTAACGCTCTGGCTAGTGCTATTGTTAAACTAGTTCGCTTTTATCTATATTAGTCTATTTATCTATCCGTTAGTACCTGGCCTAAAACAATTTGGGTCCGTTGTTACACCTGATAGGGCGAAGCCAGGAGTGTATTCACTCTTAGTTGTGCCCGTCCGTTTTTGTCGTCGTCTGTGTGCGTGTGTGTGTGTGGGGGGGGGTAGTTGCTGTGCTTTGTCCAGGTGCTTTTTCTAGGCCGTGCCTGAAGATGCCGTGCCGCGTCTGCTGAGCCTGGTGACATGCTTCTGGGTTGTTTGTTGCTGTGTTTGCGAAGTTGCTTTTGTGGGTCGAATGACCTGCTATTCCCCTTCTTCTGAAACTGCCACCTGTGCTGTGGGTTGTTGTTGGATGGACTTCGTCCGACAGTCGCCTCTCTCGGCTGTATTCTTTGGTTCAACCACTAAGCAAACAGTAATTGTATCGGGGTCGATTTTTATGATTCGTTTCCGCATTTTGGGAGTGGGTGCTCTATGTGCCTCGGGTGTGGGTAGTTTTGGTGATTCATATTTATCACACCTTCCCATTAATTAAATTTATTCACAATTACGACTTTAACAAGAAGTAATTGTATCCTTCTTGAACATGCATCTGAGTGAAAATATTATTTGCAGCCCCTATCAATAACATAGCGAAAGGCCTCGAAATGCCCCGAGAAGTTATAATTTTTTATATTAGTCTGGTGGTGGGACTGGTGATATAATGCCAGTAGAAAATATATACCAGCTCAACGGCACAGAAAAATAATCACGTACCTATTGGGGCCGTAGAGTTTGGGTCTGTAAATTGTGGATAGCGGGAAGGGGAGCGCTCTAATCTCTATTGATACTGTGTGTGAGGCTTGTTTGGGTTGTTGATCTGCTTTAACTGCGCCTTCCACCGAGCTTTGTAGCATCATGTGCTTTAATTTAACATGTGGCATTGCTGTTTGTGCAGTGCTGATGGTTTGTATTCAAACGCAGTAGATTGTAGGGTCACGGTGTGAAATCGTGCCTCCAGTGGCATGACTGCAAACTGGTCAACTATAATTGTTATTTGCCAGTGTGATGTGAGGTACTATCTATTTTCTGAACTTCTACTGCAAAGTTTGTACTTTTCTATCAACAGATTTGTATAAACTTCTACTGTAAAGCATGTACTATTAACTATTTTGGTACAAGTTTACATGTGAGCGCGAATTCTAATCTACAAATTCAGCATCTCTTGAAGATGCTCTGAATGCTGTTTCGGCACAACCTTTACCCGAATCTAGATTGTGACAAGGATCCGAATATCTGTACGTAAGACGGATCGCCTTCCTGCCTCAGAGCTTTACACGTGCTTCCAGTGCTGTCGGTTTCGCCATCTAGTTTTTTAGCAATGCAATGTGTGGATACTGAACTGTGGCCTTCGCTTCGCTTGGTGAGCATGCGGAGCTTGTCGCGTTTTCGCGTTACTTGCGGTCAAAGTCGTGGCCTACGAGCATAAATGCTTTTCCTCGGTGAAATCATAACACGGGTGCCATTGATTGTTACGTGAGAAACCTAAATCGCTGGTGGACTATGTCACCTGCATTTGCATTGTACATTGTACAATGTACACATTATGGGTAACTTTCAGTGGGAACTGTGTAACGATATGATGCTTTCCCAGCCTGCGGCGTTTCTTTCGAGTCGTGTTCAATGTGTTCGGACACTGATCGCTGTGACCTTGTCATGTCGGTCGGTGATCGCGTAGTTACACCTCCCAGACCTCGCTCTGGGCAGCTCGTCAGCGACTCTCGAGCTCGCTCGGTGCCGGTCGACGGCCTCTGGTGACCTTGTCCAACACCTCCCACCCTGCTGAGACGGCTGAGTGCCAGGTTACCAGACTATCGTAGTCAGGTGAGTAGCATCCAGCTGAGTGCCTGAGCTGAGGCTGGGTCGGGGTCCTGCGAGTGTGTTCCGATGCTGTTTCGCGCCTGCCCTGTTCGGGATGCTGTTAAAACCCTGCTTATGAGTTTAGAGGTGCTGTTCTCAGAGATAAATAAAAGACGACTTGTCACCGTGCCTGTATGCATTTGGGAATGGCTAGAAGCAGAAGGAATGCCGGATTACCTACATTACATACAATCGACAAATTACAACATTGCAGTCACTCCATCAAGCTACATGGGAATAATATGTGCTACGTCGAAAGTGGCGTGCGCAGGAATTCACAAAGGGCCAGGACATTTCCTTGAAGGGCGCCACCCGATCGACGGGGCGCCACTAATTTTGGAGACAAGTTTGATGTCATCGTATTTTCTGTAGATATCGACGTATTTTCTGAGAGGGACGACATTGCAATCATTCCCAACATTATTTAGGTTTATTCCCCAAAACAAAACCTAGGGGCGCAAGCTTTGCATGGGCGCCTCCGGTTCAAAGGGGTGCAGGGCATGCCCTGAATGCCGCTATGCTCGGTACGACACTACGTAGACCTGCGCACTGGATGACAAACGACATGGTGTTACGGATGGGACTCGACGATCTCTAACCAGGGGCGGCGGCTAAGGGGACAGAGGGCAGCTGCTCCCCCTTCCCACTCAAGAAGTGGGGGCAACATATGATCCCCCCTCCAAATAATCATTTGTATTTTTACCGGGAGCCCCAAGGTGCCCCAGCCAGCCTGATGGGCCCTCTAAGGTCGACAAGGCCCTCGGAAGGCCCGATAATTCAACATGGGTTTATCAGACTTTGTGGAGGCCCTGTAGAAAATAGTGGCCTAAAACCGAGGACATGTCATTCTGCGCCATTCATTTATTTATTTAAGAGAATCTTTTGGCCCTTTGGTTTGGTCGAGGAGGCCCCTGGGGTCCCCTCCCCCATCCGAAAATGCCGTCCTCCACCACTGGTTGCGGCAGGATACTGATACGATACCTACCTGTTGGAACTTCTTCGGGAAGAACTTATACTTCCATCGGCTATGTCGCCGTCGCGGCCAGAGGGTCGCGTTCTTTAAACTCCGTCCTAACTCTGTTAACATTATTAGCTCGAATTTCGTGATAATAATTCCCTTGTTTGGCAAACTAAGGACAGGTTTCCAGATACCGCAAATTGGATCAAAGCAAGACGCACACGTTTCGGTCTTATGGGCGATACCCACTGTGCATCGGAGACTAACTGATCGAAGGTGACTCGGAATAAAGTGAATACGGAATTCCGGATTGCGAGCGAAACAACAGTCTGATGAAGATGTCGCAATAATGCTCCGTGAGGCAGACGATTAGTTGAACTTAAGCGGTCAACCCTTATGGGGCCTTATTTTCAGCGAAACGAGTTTCGCTCACGTCATGCACTCGTCACCTTTTCTATTCTGCGCCAGGCGAGCTGAGAAACGACTACTCCCAAGCCGAAATCTGGGCATTATCACGCCCCTCCCGAGGTCCCAAAGGCTTTTGGAAACGTAACGAAATAGTGAGTTTCGCATACTGATTATATCAACTAGATAGCTGGGATAACCCCGTCGAGTTTCTCATGTCTCTGCCTGTCGTCCAGTGTTCTATTGCCCTGGTCGTCTATTTTCAGGCTCCGACACCCAGTCATGTTCTGTGAAAGCAATCACGTGACAGATTCCAGTGTATTGTCTCGCCATTTCCAGTAGGCAGCTCGAACAAAACTGTGCAACAAAGTCATATAAAGTTGTGTATTGAGGGCGCCAAAATAAGCATCCGCAAACGGTTAACATCGCGCTTGGAGCGGTTCACATAGTTTCTCAATGATCTAACCTCCAGCCCCAAAAAGCGTCCGGAAATAAAGCTACGAAACATAACAATCTGCGAGCGGGAAATGCGACATATCACAACAGGACTAACAGGAATGTTCGGCAGGTTTGCGCGCTTGACAAACCCTCGGGAATGTGAGCCGAGCCGGGCGGTCGCCACAGCGGCGCCGCCTAGCGTGAAGACGCGGAACTACTGTTTCAGACAGGCCTCCACCGGGCGGCGGCAGTGTCTCCGGTTGGCGAGCAGCGGCAGCTTTACTGTTTGATCAGGTCCTGCACGCCCTTGACGATGCAGGAGGAGGAGATGCCGAACATGTCCATCAGGGCCTCGGACGGGCCGGAGCGCGGCACCTTCTCCACACACAGCTTCTTGACGACGATGTCACGGTCCATGGAGAGGGCCGAGCAGACCGCCTCGCCCAGGCCGCCTGAAGACAACAGACGGCGTCATCCACCACATACGGGCAACAGCGGGGCGGCGTGGCAAGACAGACAATTGTTCAATAGCGAGCCTATGTCCGATAACATCGCAACAAACTATCCCAAAAGAGTGAACGTTGCCTTTAAAATACAAGATCATTTCTCCTTCAGTTTCCAATCTCGTCCTGCCATCAACGGCCGGGTAGTGCTCCATCCCTTCCCATCCCTCACTGACCTCCCTCCCTCTGCCCTGCTCCCTACATCCCTCTGCCCTGCTCCCTCCATCCCTCTGCCCTGCTACCCTGCCCTCTGCCCTGCTCCCTCCCTCTGCCCTGCTGCCTCCCTCCCTCCTCACCGGCCGGATAGTGGTCCTCCACGGTCAGCACGCGGCCGCCGCACTGCTTGGCGTTCTCCCGCACTGCCGCCACGTCCAGCGGCTTCACCGTGAACGGGTCGAGCACCCGCACGTGCACTCCGACACCGGCCAGGTGCTTCAGCGGCCGTCAGCGCGTTGTGGAGGGTGATACCGGCTCCGATCACCAGCACCTGGCGGAGGTGGAGGGACCGGTCAAACGAGGTCATAGACAACGCAAACAAACTCCTCACGGACAAACGAGTTCGCAAACAGGTATCGCCGAAATTGGTGATCACTAGTACCTGGGAAGAGGGTGTGGGGTCGAGGGGGAGGGGGTCACAAGTCACAACCGACAGGGCTCACAGGACGAAAGTTCGGCAAATGACTGAGCAATTAAGCTAGCAAGAGTGTAAAGATGAGACAGGTCAACGAATCGCTATTCATTGCGGAAAACATGACTGGTTAAAAACTACACCGACAGTATCATTTGAGCCGAGTGATTTGACAATAAAACGTCATTTCATTTCCTGCCGAGTCATGAAGGACTGTCACAATAAATATGTCAAGCTGTTAGTAATGTCACCGCAACTTTGGAAGTGGCTAACGTTACGAGACACAATTCGGCGTTTCAAGACCGAAGCCACAAACACGGCACACAGCACTAATCTCACTCGGACGCTCCAAACTGCAGTTTTACTGGAACACAGACAACTCAACTTCAGTGGCGGCGGCAGTAACACATAGTACTATGTTAAACGATGATTAGTCGCCGTGCCGGACGCTAAGTTGCAGCATGCCGTTGGTTCACAGTTCGGCAGTGTTAGTAGAGCACGCATCACTCAGGGTCGCTGCACTTAGGTAACACACACAAGCACACACACGATCACAGGCGGCACGTACGGTTCCCGTGGCACCTACACCGCCTTCCTCGGCGATACCTCAGACCTAGAGTGCCAAGCAACGTCGGCCGCCGACCGCACATGGTACACCGACACAGGGTGCGACCGGTCAGTAACGCCGCCGACACAGGGAGGAGAGGTCAGCGACATCACTTCATCTGTTGACGGTGCGCGCAGGAGCAGACAATAACCGGGTAGTGTGCGGCTCCATACACATGACTCAGGCCTCGCAAACTATCTCAGGCTCCTCAGCAGCAAACCTGATTAATAGTATACCCAATAAATAACCCTTCAGGCCATACAACATCCCTTCAAGTGACAGCCATCTGTTTCGATAAGTCACAAAACTCCCTAAACACAGCGTTCTGTTTCTCGATGTCGAACCATGTACGCCCCTCCCTTCACGCTGATCGCTGTAACATGGCCAGCATACAATCCCCACCTCTACACCACACCCATGACCTCTCCTCACCAGACCCCGCCCCCTCTCGACCCCCTCTTCACACGGCCGTCTCTCCCTCTCACCTTATCATTGCCAGACTGCTTCACCACCTTGGCCTGGCCGATCTGCATGCTCTCGCTGTTCTCATAGATGACCGGCGTGGCCGGCCGAGAGGTACGAATGAAACAGATGCCCGGCCGGGTGGCGGCCAGCTCACAGGCGCGCTCACAGCTGACGGCGTCGCTCGGGTAGAACACGGTGGAGCCGGGGATGGCGCGGAACATGGCCAGGTCCTCCAGCGCCATCTGGCTGGGGCCGTCCTCGCCTGGTGGGAGGGGGGGGGGTCAGTCAGCTCTGTTCGCGCAGCTCGGAGAGACTAACCAGGCCGCGGCAGCGCCTACAGGCTGGAGCTGAGCGAGTGCAGATATAAACGCAACTTAAGGTGGAAACTCACACCTAAATTGAGTGGTGCACATAAATATACGGAAAATAGACTGAGGGTATATACAATGCTCCCGACAATGGCTAGCCATTACAACAGCTACAATCTCCCCCAATAAATCATCAATCGGCTCTTGAAACCGTGCGGCAAAACATGTATGGAAATAGCCTCATTCAAACGACACACTCCATCCTTACGATCGATGCTTACGGGCGGCAAACAGGTTATATCCCCAACCCAGAGAGACTGAGCTCTCAACCACAGCACTGCCGAGAACCTTCCACCCCCCTCTCACAGCCCCCCCTCTCCCCCTGAATGTCTCACCGATGCTGACGCCGCAGTGGCTGCCGACGCAGGTGATGTTGGTCTGCGAGATGGCGCCCATGCGCAGCTGGTCGAAGGCGCGCGAGAAGAAGGCGGCGAACGTGGAGACGAACGGGATGGTGCGGTTGCGGCAGCCGGCGCCGATCGCGACGCTCACCAGGTTCTGCTCGGCGATGTAGCACTCGACGTAGTTCTCCGGCCGCGCCTGAAGAACAGAGGGAGGAGAGGGTTAGTGGCAGGCGTCGGAACGTGCAGCCGAGATCAAGGTGTCCTGGTGAACGATATCTTAGATGCTCAAGCTCGTAACATACAACGAATTGATCATAAACGTAATACATATTGGACTTAAGAAGACTAAACTAATATCACTCATTCCATTAATATCAATCACCATTAATATCAATTAACAGACCAAGCAGTAATATATATATATATAAATGCATTATCAATACACATGGCTTCAGCTCTGTTCTGTCCAGAGGTGCCCAGAAGCACTGCGTCCCATCGCTCTGGAGGATATCGCATATCCGCTTGGTGTGTCCCTCGGCTGAGGCAGAACAAGCCTCGTACCTTCTTGATCTTTTCAGTCGAAACGTCGTAGTTCTGGTTGTCTCCGTCCAGACCGATGACACGCGGGTTGTTCTGGCACAGTTTCATCAGAGCGGTGCCGTAGGCCGCGCGGGTGGCCACCTTCTCCCCTGATCAGACACACAGAAAGAGTCAGAAACACTCAGTGGCCAACTTCTCCCCTGCTTAGACACGCACACACGGACAGACAGACGACATTCAGTGGCGAGGTTCACCCGCTGAGGAACGTCAGACTATATGAACGATCGTGTGGTCCAGCAGAGCTGTATGGGTCAAACGTCGCGCCGGTCCGACAGTGGCTCAGAAGCCTAAGCGAAAATGTAGCGGTGATTAAGTTTGTTCGAATCGTTGACACAACTATGAGGGTACGGCCAACGTAGACACGATTCGATAGGGCTCTCCTATCGAATCGGTAATATAAATACAACATTGACAAAGCGCCTGCATTCACAAACGGAAAAGCCTTCAAATAGTGTTTTTCCTAGCCACACTGCATTTTATCAGGACCCTTAGACAGCTCTATATGTACGCTTTAGTTCTTCCTCTTCCGAGCTGGTAGCTAGTGCACATTGTAATATCAAGCACCAGCCAACAACTTCCCTCCACCCACCTCTCGATTCTAACCGCTCCCAGACGTATGTTCCTATCCGCTGCCCTCCCACCTCGCTTTCTATTTCCCTCGTCCGTTCCCTTCCCACAAACTACCTTCATTGTCCGCTCCCTTCCCACTCTCCCTCCCACATGCAGATCCCCATCTCCTACGCTCTCTTCCCTCTCCCCCGGCATCCGTCTCCCCTCACCGAGTTTGTAGCTGGGCGGCTCGTTCAGCTTCACGTTAACAATGTCCACGTCCGGAGCGTCCTCCTTCAGAGGCTTCTGCGGCACCAGCATCGTCTTGCCCTGGTTGGAGATCAGCCCCTTCAAGTGGGCCAGAGTCTTCTCGGCGGTGGCGCCCAGTGGCTTGCCGTGCCAGTTAAGCTTGTCCTCCACCTCGGGCAGTGAAGATACTATGGCCTTCTTGATTTCGTCTTTGCAGATTTTATGGCGGTCGCTTTGCCGTAGTCGGTGGGCTGCGCCTCGTGGAACCGCCTGTCGTGGCGGCTGGAGGGGGGCGGTTACGTAGGTGGTCGGCTGTACGGGTGATGCGGAGATTGGATGGGTGGTGCGTTTGTGACGTGGTAGTCCGTAATTAGCAGGAGATGGGCGCCGAGTCTATCGGGCTTACGAAGTCAGAGTTGCTACATCTTCTAGGTATTTAGGAAACAAGTTCAAACTTCTCATGAGTGAATCTTGTTGAATCGTATTTATTCTGGCCAGAATAAAGTAATCATAGAGTTACGTGTTTTTAGACCAGTATGTTGTTTTAAAACACCAGCGATGGCCACAGTACCCATGTGGGTTGCTTTGCTCAAGGTTATGCATTCTGAAGGCTTCGTGCTGTGTCACTTGAAACGATGAGGTTCATTAAGGTTATTATCAGCCGGCTCTAATTACAGTTTTTCCGATGGTTTCTGAAGTCCGCCGCACCGAGTCGATCAATTCTGTTGAGCTAAATGTAGTATTGAAAAACCATTCGGATTCCCAGAAAAGTTAAACGCTAAAGATGTTGCCCTTACATCATGATTATCACACTAGCTCGTTTCCGCAACGCCTGCCAATCAAACATAGCCCTGAACCACAACCCATTCTACGTTCCCTCACACCATGCGGCAGCCCCTGACTCCTCCCCCGTGTTTTTCTGCTCCTCCCTCCCTCTCGTCGAGTCTCAACCTTGAAGAGCTCTCCACATCGTGTCCGTCGACGACAATGGCGTTGAAGCCGAAGGAGGCCGCCCGCTTCCTGTACGTCTCCATATCGTGCTGCAGCGGCGCCTCCTCGCTCTGACCGAGCCTGTTCACGTCGAAGATGGCCACCAGGTTATCGAGCTTGTAGTGGCCGGCGAAGTTCATCGCCTCCCAGATGGAGCCCTCGGCGCTCTCGCCATCTCCGATCAGGCAGAAGGTGCGGTAGGAGGCCTTGTCGAAGTGCTTGCCGACGTAGGCCATGCCGGCAGCGACGCCGAGGCCCTGGCCGAGACTGCCCGTGGCGACGTCGACGAAGCTGAGGCGGGGGGTCGGGTGGCCCTCCAGGTCGTTGTCGATCTGGCGGAGCTTCAGGAGCTCTTCGGCAGGGATCAGGCCAGCCTCAGACCACGCTGCGGGGGGAGGAAGGGGGTTAGTGATCTCTAAAATTGTATCGTGTGATCTCTTTCGATTTTTTACATTTTCCTGGAAAATGCCTAGAAATCAGTCAAAACTTCCAGAAGCGAAAGTCACTACGTAAATATTCACGTAAATGCGTGTTCATAGCCGCTTGCATGGTATGATTTTGACCCAAGGCAATGCTCGACCACATTGCCGGCCACTAGTCTAAAAATAGGCTGAGGGGCCGGGTAGTGGCGGGTTACACGAGCCAGCTCGGGATGGGGAGGGGGAAAGGGCGAATCAGAATGTGACCGAAACCTGATGGGCGACATGTGCCTAGATACAGACACATCAAAAGAGCGCAATAGACGATGCATGCATAAGAGGAATTCCTCCAATATCCGTGCGTTCGGCTGTTTCGGATAAGCAGGTGATGAACTGTAACACTGCGGATTCGGTTTAAGCCTTTTTCATCTAGCAGCGATATTGTCATGCCATCTTCACGCGGTTTGTATGTGTAGGTTGTGAGAGCCGATTGTTGAGGCAACTGGGTACACATTTAATACGCTTGTTCATCAAAATTTACACGAGCGTAGGGGTGAGGTTAGAATTGTTTACAACGTGCCTCAAATATATGTTTCTATGGATATTGGAATTATAAGTTATACTATGGGAGTAGTAAATATATGTTGCTTGTTTCCAAACATACTGACAACACCGTGGCATCATCTACAGCGTAGCAACCGTCAAGCGCAGTGTGGTATCTTTATGTGAAAGAAGGCGTTACAGTCCGGCTTGTGAGACTGGACGTTTTCGCGCATGTTGCGAGGCCCACTGTCGCGCGTAAGGACCGGGGAGTGTCGTAGAGGATGTGGCGCGGCGTGAGCGCGCTCCGTGTGTGGGAGAGGATGAGCGTCCGAGTGCTGGGCTTGCGCGGTCTCCGACAGCCTTGTGTAGGCATGTGTGGAAAGAAGCAGCACTCCGACATGATCTCGGCCATCGGAGGCGCATGATGTCCGGGTGGCCGCAACACTGTACGTTCAGAGGTCAGAGCAAGGTCATCGGAGATGAGAAGCGCATGATGTCGGGTGGCTGGCCAACAAAAAAACGGGGTATCGGTTGGTCCCCCCAATAAGATGGTCAGAGCAATGGTGCATCGGAGATGTGGGCGTCATGATGTCGGGTGCTGCAACCGTCGTCAAGTCAGAGCAAGGGCAGCAATGGACGCGAAGTGATGTCGAGTGCTCACATATCGTCTGAGAGGTCAGAGCGGAGGCAGTCGAGTTGGAGCGCATGATGTCGGGGTGGCTGCAACACGTACGCAGATAGGTTAAGAAAGGTCACGGAGTAATTAGAGAAGTCAGAAGAATGAAGGGTGAGAGTCGATGATGGCTGCAGTAGAGGTCAAGTGTCCATCCGTTGCAGCGAGTCACAGTTGGGATGCAGGAGAGGTTCTACAGGTGTCAGGTCGACAATTGATCAGGACGAGGTGCAGAAGAGTAGTGTGAAGAGTATATGGAAGTTTGAGGAATGCAAATAAAGATCAGCGGAAAGCTCAAAAGAAAGTTCACGATTGGATTTGGTGTACATGTCTTCAGTGATTTGGATGCGCCAGTGTATGTTGTCCTGAAAAAACTATCGGTCAGCAAAATGAGTTAGTACAGAATTGCTCAGGAAATACATTTTGTGTTCGGTCTCTAGAATAGACATACTTGTCAATTACATGTCTGCTTGACGTATCTGGAGATTATTGTGTGTCAGATGGTTCAAAAGTGGTGCACACCAGTCAGGTTCATTAACATAGGGCTTGTGGAAATAGAGGATTACACTCGGTATTGTGATCTATTGTTAAAGCAGAACAAGATAAGACAGCAAACAGGTGCATTCGTCAGATTGCAGTAGCGAGATCTATCAGAGTAAAGCGCAAAGCAGTAGAGGCAAACTTAAGTTTATACGTTGCATGTTGTTTGGTAAGACCGGTTCTCCATTGTGGGAGCGCATCGGTCATGTGAATTATACAATGTATAGTGGGCTATAAGAGTTAACAAACAATAGTACATTTTCACGGTTACGCTCGCCCAGTTGTCATTAGCTCGTTGAGGCATAGTCTTTCACACTAACAAGCATTTGACCATGAACGAGCAGAGCCGGCTTGGAAACATCCATTCTAGTCAGACATGCTTATACAGCGGCCGACCGGGTGTATTAAACACATGATAACAGGTGCGAGCTGTGGGCAACCACCTCAATACGGCGAAGGCCGCAGCCCAATAGTTCGCGGACTTCAACCACCTGAACATCGCTATACTCACCAAACGCAACCACCAAACGGCAACCACCAACCAGCCTCTTATTCATCAGAGGTTCACGACCACAGTAGTCGACTTATCTACGGGGCTGGCGCGCCTACGCCCCGCTGCTCGACCCCGCCTGCGCGCCCGTATGACCATCAAGCAGAACCCTTGCCATGTTCTTCATTTTATTGAAACGCAAGCCTCCTTGGGGCCATTTAGATATGAGAAATAATTATTCTCACACCCGCCATTCGAGCCAATTACACTAAGCAAAGTACGTTTCCTCATATAGCTCACTCGTTCCCGCCTCCAGTGAGGACAACAAAAACACTGTCTTGTGCCTCGGTTGGCCCACGTGGCTTCGTGCACCAGAGCGGCAACCAGTCGTGCACAGCCAGCGGACACCAGTCTCATCAACCGCAGAGAGGCGGAAACACACGGGAATATCAGAACAGGTCTCCACAATCCACCCAGACAGCGAGGTACAACCTCGGCGTCACAATACGGTCACAAGGCGTAACACAACAGCTTCACATAGCGTCACACAGTCACATAGCTTTACTACCCCCAGCGCCAACGCGCGCCGGGTCAGCCCATAAAGCTCTAAAGTGCGGTGGACCCGAGGGTGGGAGAGGTTGGGGAGGGAGGGGGCGGGCCAGACAGAGAGGGTGTCTGACGATGTTGGGATACGCTTCACAGAAGGCACAAGCCGGTTTCATGACCACAGCGGCCAGCGGACCGCCCGGCCCGGCCGGCGCAACAGACAGGGGTAGAGAGAGAGCACACCAGCAAAAACGGCACCAGCCGGCTGTCGTCAAGGCAACCAGCCACGCGGCGGCGGCGGCGGCGGCGGCGACGGCGACGTGGCGCGCGGCGGGGCAAACGAGAGCGGCACGCCCGTCACGGTGGGTCGGACGGCTGGGGCGGTCGGTCGGGAAGGCAGGCACGGTCCATGCTCGACTGGAGGGAGAGATTGGAGGCAGAGGCTGGAGAGAGGCGGCGGGCCGCCGCCAGTGCATGACAGCGCTCCTCCTCCCCGCGCCGCCGCCTCCGCTGTCACAGGTCAGCCCCGAGTGTTGCCACCCGCTCACAGTCAGTTCTGACGGACGGGTCAGAACAGCGCCACCGGGAGTGTCACGCGGAGTGCCGACATCAGAGCGTCACATGACAGGCTCCCTCTATCATGACAGGCTCACAGAATAGCTGGGCTCACAGAATAGCTTTTCTAGCTACCAGTCACCGCGTCTGCAGCAGACGAGCTAGAGCGGTTAGTGAGATTGGCGCCTGTGAGAGGAGTCTGCGAGAGTGTGATATCACAGGTGGTTCGCGCTGGGGCACGGCAGAGTGACAGGTGCGCCGTTAACCTCAGACGACTATAGGCGGGGGCAGATCTGCAGCCAGCAGTCTCCGCGGGCAAGGAGCCGGAGGTTTATGCACCAGTATTGAGAGGTGGAATGGTCGACAGTAAGGACTAAGGACTCGGGACAAGACAAATTAACAGTCAGGTTTCTGAGCCTGACTGGGCAGCAGTTCGATACGATACAGGGTTATCGACGGGTTAGCAACGTCATACCAGCAACGGGTCAGATCAAACACGTCATTTTGAGCACATAAAAATAGTTCCAAAAAACATTTCCCGGCATTTCAAATAACAAACTATTATCTAATTGCATGGTATGGGAAACAAATATCAGCAACGTTTGATCGCTTGAATCGTTCGTAAAATAATCGTAACCATAATAGCTTCTGTTTAAGGATAGCTGTACTTTGTACCTTTATTTCGTGTAAGTTTTGGCATGTACAGCTGACGACATGAAGATCGCTGTCCCCTGGCTGGCGATACCTGGCTTCAACACTGAGTGATCCAGTTACACTGGACCGTGGACTGTTAGACTATCAGTACAGAAGGTTTCAAGCGACACAGTCTAACAGTCCAGCGCAACTGGATCACTCAGTATTGAAGCCAGGTATCGCCAGCCAGGGGACAGCGATCTTCCTGTCGGCAGCTGTACCTATACAAGGATACCAGTGTTGAACCTCCCGAACCAAAATCGCGAGAAGCGCAACGCAGCGCCTGTAATCAGCCGCAACCCTGAACACAGGAAACTGTGTTCCTTTGCTGCACGGAGAAGATAATAAGCGAAATAACAGCACGATTTCAGGGGGTGGCTCGGGCCGGAATAACAAAGCGTTGCGGGAATGTAGCTTCAGCTCGCATTGCATGCAATGTTGGCGTACGTGCGCTACGCGGTGGGGTTGCGACGGTGGGTCAAACGGTAGCAAGATATGAAAGCAACAGATTACAATATGATGCACCTCTAGTTCATGATAGATATGCTTCATATCGTAATAAGTTATTGTTATCGAGTCTCTACGTATGACTTTAAATGATGAAAGGCTTGCAACTGTGTGCGATACTCGGGTCGACCTCCAGATCGCCTTATCTGTTAGATGGATATATAATTCCAGCACCAGATGGCTCAAGCGCTTTCAAGGGGTCAAGTCCAACTGAAACGGATCGTCCAGCAAAAAATAAATAAAAAACTGTCTGTCAATTCCGATCACAAACAAACGACACGTCAGCACAGACACCTTACGTCTCTGTAGGCACTTTTTCGCGTCAAAATCCAAGAGACTCGTCAGTTGAATCGCTCCGTTTCGCTGACATGCTATAATACCCTGGTGCCATTAACTCTTACTTTCGCGAGTTGCTAGGACAAAAGGGGTCGGACTCAGGTCGCCAGGCAGGGTCGGACTCGCGGGAGTCAGCCGGCTGACACAGCTGAAATTTCACACCACCTACCACCGCCATCTTACCCCGAGTTGGAGGCCTGCGTCATATTGATGCTGTGGATACGCAGCTTGTGCGCAATGTCCTGCAGCTCCTTCTTGGTCTTGGCGTCAATGGAAGCCATCTTGGCGTCTTTGGCTTGGTGATTCGGGGCACGGAGCGGTCGGGGTCCTATCGCGGGGGAGGCGATTGAGGCGACTGACTGACGAGTCGGCGGCGAGCCGCGAGGCGAGGCGTGGCCGAGACGGCCGGACACGCCTCGCCTCGCAACTATGTCGACCGAGACTCCAACGGGAGTGTAATGACCCAGACGAGGCGGGGCGGGGCCGGTGGAGCACGACTCCACTCACACCACACCCCCGCCCGTGACGCCCGTGACGCCTGCGAGGCGGTCCAGCAGCGGGACGGGGCCAGGGGGAGGGGTGGCTCTGCAATGGCGTGATGGGCCCAGAGGTTTATCCAACGGAACGGGGCCCCCAGGGTTTGTCTCTGGAGCGGGGCGGGACGGGTCCCGGGGTTATCCCCTGAACGTCGGAGGGGACGGGTCCCGGAGTTATCCCCGGAGCGTGGCAGCAGCCGGCGCCGCGTAACGGAGCCATCACAGTGGCAGCGCAGGTGGACGGCCAGCACTTAACCAGCGGCACAGCTGTGACAGCCGTGACATGGCGGCGGAGCGTGCAGTGACGGACGGCACGGCCCGCCGGTCCACAGACGGGCCCGGCAGAACAGGCCGATATGACTCCTCTCAGACCCGGCGGAGACTCAGACCAGGCGGCCAGGAGACGGCCGGGCAGAGACTAGTGACGGCCGGGCAGAGACAAGATGGGCACGGCGGCACAAGAGATGTGACGCGGATACAGAAGGAAAACGAAGCAGCCGAATATTAAATATAAATAGGCTGCCCGAATGAACGGAAGACACGATACGGTACGATATAAATAGAACATTCCCAGAGCGAATGGAGACACGAATAAAAGCTATGGGAAACTACGGTTATTTCAAACGATGAGAAATAACACAGACGCCCGACGGGACTAAATAGTATTGATCAGTACGACGAATTTTGATGACAGGAACCTGTAGTCATAGATTACAGACATGACGAAGTACCGGACACAATACCAGCCAAATTTACCAAAGACAGGGACAATTTAACGTGTGAAAGTACAACACGCTACAAAATGACATGCCTAATTCAGCAAGACTCCCACATAGAGTGTTCAGAACCGTGTGTTTCGGCATTGGAAACCATGGAAACCACAGCACTACCACTCTAGACCAGCGAAAGGAACAACGCAGGAAATGCGGTTCAGCAGTAGAACCGATTCGAATCCTACTTTCCCGCCGATGAATAAGCTGCCTTTATAAAGCAGCCTTGGCCGGCGCCTCAGACCCCTACCAAAACAAACGGCGAACCTGACTCCGTTCAGAGCCCGCACCACCCTACAGGCTCCGGCACTTCCTCTCTGGATCTCCGCCGTGCAGGATATATGTTACGATTCCGGTCCGGGATGCACGGCTCGGCCGTTCCCCGTATCGTGTGCCGGGCTGCTTCATCGCAGGCGGAGGTCGGCGGTGGCGCTGGCCGGCAGCTGGGCGGCCGCGGATGTGGCGAAAGAGTGACCTCCGCCCCACCTTCCGGTCAGACGAGCAGACACGGCCACAATACACCAACCAGCAGCCGACACCGCGGCCGGCTGGGGCACCGGAGATCGAGACTGGTCACCGGAGATCACCGGAGACTGGTCACCGGAGATCACCGGAGAACTGGTCGCCAGAGATCAGCCACCTGACGCAGCATGGCGACAGTGACGCAGGCGAAAACAAATAGACACTCGACCAGAGTCCGAGCAGATTTTAGAAATCTCACCATGATTATGAAATATGAATAATGAAATGGCGGCATAAGCCAGCATGGTAACAGCAGGCGAATAACTAAGACCAATCCTATGTGCACGCCGAGGAGCCAACTACAGCCACACACGACACGACAGGGGCCATCTCAACCAAAACTACATAACGTAACCACTGTACCATGAAGAACTGCAGCTAAAATGAAACACTACCCGATCACGCAGCGTCGACAAATACACAAACCACCACCCGGAGACAGCGTCCATAGCCCGTGCCGGCCAGTGCCACATCTCCACACAGCCAGCCAGCTGATGCTCCACATAAACAGCCCCGAGTGAGAGCTGAACGGGCTGAACCGGAGGTCAAACCACGCCCGCTATACCGGGCCACGTGGTGCCTCTGGAGACGGTGACCGGAGCAGAGGTGACCGGTGAAGGCGACCAGAGGAGGTGACCGGTGCACAGAGGTGACCGGTGCAGAGGTGACCGGTGCAGAGGTGACCGGTGCACAGAGGTGACCGGTGCACAGAGGTGACCGGTGCACAGAGGTGACCGGTGCAGAGGTGACCGGTGCAGAGGTGACCGGAGCAGAGGTGACCGGAGCAGAGGTGACCGGAGCAGAGGTGACCGGAGCAGAGGTGACCCGTGCAGAGTGACCCGTGCAGAAGGTGACCCGTGCAGAGGTGACCGTGCAGAGGTGACCCGTGCAGAGGTGACCGTGCAGAGGTGACCCGTGCAGAAGGTGACCGGTGCAGAGGTGACGGTGCAGAGTGACCGGTGCAGAGGTGACCGGTGCAGAGGTGACCGGTGCCAGAGCATGGGACCGGTTGCAGAGGTGATCGGTGAGAGGTGACCGGTGCAGAGGTACCGTGCAGAGGTGACGGTGCAGAGTGAACCGCGTGCAGAGTGTGACCGGTGCAAGAGGTGCACCGGCTGCAGAGGTGACCGGTGCCAGAGGTGACCGGTGCAGAGGTGACCGGTGCGCAGAGGTGGACCGGTGCAGAGTGACCGGGCAGAGTGTGACCGCGTGCAGAGTGACCGGAGCAAGAGGTGACCGGTGCAGACGGTGACCGGTGCAGAGTGACCGGTGCCAGAGGTGACCGGTGCAGAGGTGACCCGGTGCAGAGGTGACTTTTGTGCAGATGGTGACTGGTGCAGAGGTGACTGGTGCAGAGGTTGACGGAGCCTGAGGTGGACGGTGAAGGCGACCAGGGAGGTGACCGGTGCAAGAGGTGACCGGTGCACAGAAAGGTGACCGGTGCACAGAGGTGGACCCGTTGCAGAAGGTGGAATTGGTGACCCGTGCAGAAGGTGACCCGTGCAGAGGTTGACCCGTTGCAGAGTGTGACCCGTGCAGAGGTGACCGGTGCAGAGGTGACCGGTGCAGAGGTGACCCGTGCAGAGGTGACCGGTGCAGAGGTGACCGGTGCAGAGGTGACCGGAGCAGAGGTGACCGGCTGCAGAGGTGACCGGCTGCAGAGGTGACCGGCTGCAGAGGTGACCGGCTGCAGAGGTGACCGGTGGAGGGCGGGCAGCAGGACAGAGGGCCAGTCACGGTGCTACCTCACCGCTGGCCGCTGACCGCAGCTTTAGAGACGGAGATCAGAGAGATGCCGAGAGCAAGTGGCTCTCATGAGTCGTCTGAATGGGACGCCGCCGTCACAGCGCGTCTGGTCACCGGCAGATGGCCCCAGATAGCGTGATCAGCGAGCTGGCCAGGCTTTCAATGCAGACTGAACACAAGGCGAAACACGAGTGATAGCATTAGCCACATGGTGGTTAAGTCTGTTGTTTTAGTCAGTCTGATCGAATGACGTCCGAATTTTCCAGAAATCACATCCACATCTTGAAAGCAAGGTTTACAAGCGTAATCAACTATGCAAGGCATAATTATGCAAAGTATACTAGATTACGTGGGTTATGTGGAAATACAATTGTGAGTCGCTGCCACAGATGGTCAACAAAGTAGGCGATTGGGAATGGGCTAACTCATCTACACACTGCCACATCGAGCACTGACATGGCGAAACATGTTTAAATGTTGACAAATGTAAATGGCTGAAAAATTTAGCTCACAAACCAGCTTGACGCCCCTTCCCGAAGCAGCCAGCCAGTCTTCATCGCCATGAGCCAGCTGCTCCAGACAGCAGCAGTAGCGCCCAGACGCACTCAGTAGCGCCATGGCAGCATTCCATGACTGGAACGAGCACGACAGACGACGGTAGCCAACAATCAGCGCGGAAAGTCACCGTGTCGGTCACTTTCCAGTGAAGTTCCAGTCCACGAGAAACCGCCGAGCATGACCAGCACAATACCACGGGTTAGTCGGCGGCACAATACCACAGGTTAGTCAGCAAACAGGGAGGTGAATCAGACCAGCGGAGGGAAATAACCAGAGAAAACCTCACGGGCAAAACGAATCGATGAATACCGGACCTTTCAAAGCTCTGTGGAAATAACATAAATCGGTATGCCGGACCTTACAAAGCTCTATGGAAATAGAAACAGAGTTCATGCACAACAGTGAATGAAACTGATGTTTCCGGGCAAATGAAGCGCACCTGTCGCATATCAAAGAGTGAAGCAAAATGCCAATGAAGTCATCCCTCCTGCAACTAGAGTTGAACGTTAGTCTGCGCTATGGAGCACCGATAAAGCACCAGCCATTGAAAATAACGGCAATACTTTGCAGTCATAGCGGCCTTTTATCTGTCCTGTCGTACGAAGGCCAGACAGTCGGACCCCCAGCGACCAGATTCACCCCCTCCCCCTGTACACCATTCAGCTAGAGTCAGCTGGGCGACCGGACCTCTGTACTATTGGTTCCAAAATAAGCGTCCCGCTGGGTTGGCTGGCACAGCAGTTTAAAGGAGTATAACGCCTTGGGAAAATTATGAGAAATGATGGAGAATGAGACCACTCATCTGGGCACTCATCTACATCAAGTCCACATACTTTCCCAAGGCGGTAATACTCCCTTACACTGCTGTGGCAGCCCAACCCAGCGGGATGCTTATTTTGGAACCAATAGTAAACCATTCAGCTAGACAGTCAGCTGGACGACCGAGTCTCTGTACACCATTCAGCTAGACAGTCAGCTGGGCGACCGAGTCTCTGCACACCATTCAGCCAGACAGTCAGCTGGGCGACCGAGCGTCAGGAGCCAAATCAATACCGTCGGTAGAAACTGCGTCTCCAGAGTCTAGACACATGCCAACGTTTAAACGTACACAACGAGATCCTGTAAGAGACCTATTCCTCCGCCGTTCCCTCCTGCCTTAAAATTACGACTTTTCTCGACTTCTTGGGTCTAAAGAACTGTTCTCTTGAATGTTTTTTCATGGATTTTTTTTTCGCCCGAGATTATCGACATTGTAGTTAATATATTAATACATTTTCCTCAAAAGGATTTAATATATATTACGAACAAGCAACTTTTACTTTCCCAAGTAAAACAATTTGTAAAAAATGGAGAACAATTTTCCCAACAATACAATAATACTCTCCAACTATGGATTTTTACTCTACTAGACAAGGTCATGAAACGAACAAATCCAACACTGAACTTCCATCCGTACGACACGAGGCGACGAATCAAACACCGTCAACCACGCGGCAGACTGGACGATCGATCCACAGGCTCACCGGTAGATCAAAGGTCGAGCGGTCGCCGGCGCAGACGACCGTGGAGACCTGGTGGAACTGGCTGGTCATGGTGACTGGTGGACACAGCGATAGTCCCGCTGGTCACCAGAGGCCCAGCGGAACAGAGTCGAGACAAACCGCACACGAGGTCAGACGGAGAACTAAACGACTCACGGACGAAGAAACCAGTGGAAACCGAGAACTCCGCGAGCGGAATCCAAAAGGAAAATACAAACCTGAACAGGGAACACTGAGCTGACGCCACCGGATTGCCGCCCCCAAAAGCTCCCCGGGTCCCCTCCCAGGTGACACCCCCGATCCTCACGGTTGCGCGGACGGCGAACGACTGGAGAGGGTGAGGGGTACGAGCGCGTCTAGTAGCAGCTCCGCGCCGGAGGCGGGGCCTGCGGCTCTGTAGAGGTCACCTCACGGTCGGAGTGGCGACGGTGGCGCGCGCCGCCGCCGCCCCTCCCCCGGACACGCTCGTTGAAAGTTGAAAGGGAAGGCACCGAGCACAAACTGCGTGTGGTATATGCTTCATGGTACTGGCGTGAATGATGGGTGAAAGGTACGCGGTTGTAGAACGAAAGCAAGATATTTTCTGGATAATTATGGCAACCAATACATACCAAGTATAAAATGTCCGTCAAAGCGGAAAGTCAATTATCACTTGAGTTCAGTTGAAAAAATAATAATAATAATAATGCGTGCTTTGTAACGGGACCTTACAATTACATATTGTGCAGATACAAGCAAAGGTACCTGTGAAACAGGCTATGCTTAGCGCTGTTCCCGACCTCGGAAATGCATCCATTCAATTTCAAAAGGTTGAGGACTTAAATCTATCAAAAGTACGGCAAACGTTAATTTGTATATTATTGATCGTTCACTTGTATCAACAACAGGAGCAACGTTAATGACTGGGGAAGTCTTAAAGGTTAGAAAATACTTCAATATCTTACAGCAAAAATAAAGTCCATGGATGAAAAAATGAAAACGCATCAAAAATACGTCACGCACGAAACAAAACAAGCGTCATTCATTAATTCCCACACATAGTTTGTGATGTAATTTGGAAATATATAGGCCTAATAAAATATAAATAAAATGTATAAATAATTATCTCGTATAAAATGCAGAGCAAATATACTCGATGACAAAGTCTGCATACAACCCAAATTAGGCACGATCGAGGTATTGAAACAAAAAACTCTCCAAACAAACTTAGCAAATTTGAACAAATATATTTCGCTTTACAGTAAATTCGATTTTTTAAACCAACAGGTCGTAGAACCACAATAAGTGTCCTGAAGGCTAACTGAAAAGACCACGGCTCGGCCTTCTGTAGCACTGTTCATTACAAAGTGGCAGCTATAGTCTATATGAATATGTATAGCAGTGAAGCATGACACTCACAGGAATCTATCTGGGTGCTGAAAAAGTATTCAACTCAGCAAGCTAATAAATCGTGCCATTAGTTAATAAAAGCGGTGAATAATGTTTTCTGCACACGAATTTCACACAAAAGCCACATGTGAAAAGCTCAACCGATAAGCCGTTTCGAGAGAAGGGGAGCTTAGCTCAAAATAAGACCATAAAGAGTGCCAAAATCTTTGTCATGCCGCATCAGCGAATATTCACACAAGTGACTGAACGGAATGGTTTACCAGGCCTCGTCAATGTTTGGAAGCCAACTTTGTCCACAACCAAACAGCAATTCGACGATGCATAGTCTAAGTCGTTGTTGATAATGCAAGTCTGGCATACGGCAGTATGTTGATCCGCACGCCAGCTCCGATCGTATTAATGAGACACGGGTGAATTACCACACTGGGATTGGCCCGTAGCCAGCAGTGTAGCGAAGACGGAGGACTTTTCGCTCACCCGATTCTGATCCTATTAGGAGTGGAATGCAAACGTTCGTGTCACGTAAGAATTAAGACAGTATAATTAAAATAAAATACAAGAGATTGAGATCCATATAATGGTAGAGTCTCGAAGGCTTCACTAACTTTCCAAGGGATTTACAGTGGCACGTTTTGATACGAACGGATGCGATGCTGGCGTCTGAATTCTGCAGCACACCCTGTTTGTTGATTAGGGTTTTAGGGCGCAACTACTGGGGTCAATTTGCGTACCATAACTATAGATCCTCAGAAAGCAGAACATGTCCTGTATAAATGAGAAAAGGCTGCCTGCCTGGACCCAGTGGCGATTCATCTCCGAGGAGTTGGAAGAAGAGTAGAGTCCGGCGCGATTTGTCCGAGCTGACGTAGCACGGCTTCTCGCTGTGCTGCGAGTACGATCCAGCGGGACCTGAGGAGCACGGGTGAGCGCCGCTTCAGCGAGAGCACGCTGGGACTGGGGGTACTACAGCTGCCAACCTGATCACTGATCGCCATCCACATCTGCGGGAACACACACCCAGCTAAGCGCCTGGCTCACTCACAGTCACCGAACCAGCGACCAGCCAAAATACGGTGGGCCGGTGGGCCTCGCTGGATATCATGACGATTAGGATAATTTCAAAAAGAGATGGTTAGCAGAGATAAAGCCGAACCGAACGAGTGATGTGTTGCCGTGCCTCAAATATAAATCGGCGACCGGTGGGTTTTATCTGCCGCCAACCAGAGCCACGAACAAGGGAGGTGTTTAGTTAATTCGCACTGTTGGTTGTTGCGTATCAGTGGTTCAAATGTGGTCAGACAAGTTTGGGGTAATGGAGCTTCTGGCAGGGTAACAAAGGGCTTGAAGTTGACTAATATGATGATACGGTAAGGACAGCTTTGCATTGTTGCAGATGCAAGACAGCTTGACAATGCCTCGGCGCTAAAATTTAACTTTTCGGTACCTTGTTGGGAAAAAAACCCAGATTGAGAGAATTGGCTGAGCAAAGGGATATAAATATATGTGCCTCTCAGCTTTGTTTGTATGCGATTAGTGACGTCCAATTGAGTAAGTAACAGGTGCAAAAAACACTGGGAACAACGCTATCTGATAAATAGATTAATTTTGAAGGTGGGTAATACCTCCTCTGATGTGAAGGGGTTTGTGTGGGAGGCTGGGAACCACTGCGTATAAACATAAATGATGCTGTCTCTCTATGAACTCAGCAGATCGACCAGTGCACGAGGAGAGGGGGGACTATGAAATCTATCGGAGGAGGGAACTTAAGGATGCCACCTTAAACAAATTTAATGTAGTCGTTTGTGGTGCAATATGAAGTGAATGCTGCTGAAACGATATACATTGTGTATTCTCACGACAGTGCTCAATTTCATAAAAAAAAAAATGTTAATACTTGGGCTGATAGAGTAAATGAAGGAATTTTTTGGGGAAAAAAAATACGCTGTTATAATAGGACTAGTGTATGGCTAATGTGTGGCCAAAAGTAAAACAGTCGACTGTGATTCAACATTTAGCAAGAGAGAGACTAGAACACATCGGCTCAGGCACATGTCAAATACATTTGGGGGCTGGCGATTGTTTACAGATTTGCAAATCAAACTCGAATTCTCTGTGATTCGACTTCAGTGGTTGTTAAACTTATACATACATAATTCCTAATGAAGCAGCAAATGGCTACCAACTCAAATCTTATGTTGAGGTGGGAAGTCCCTTAAGCGCTAAAAGTCTTGTTTTACCATGCGAGCACATGTGGAAGCAGACATCTCATAAACACTGGCCTCCCATCCCTCCCGAACGGTGCAAAAGAAATGGCAGTTGGTCGATCTGTTCGTCTGAGCAGGCTTAGGAATCCGTGGTCGGCAATGTTAACTGGAATTAGATGTCGCGGTTGCCGGAGATAAGGCGCGTCCCGCAGTACGGAGATCCGCTCAGGGGGGACTCAGCGGTAGGAAAAGGATAAGGTGGTCGGCCCGAGTCGCTTAAACGGTTGTGACTACGACAATACGTTACGTATGGTATTGTGCAGTCACGACAATGCGACTAGTCGGGTCATATGTGTCGGGGTCACGTCACGCAGCTATGTTCATATGTGTTAACGAATAAATCTCAGCAAACAAATAACAAAGCCCGACCAAAACAGGGGGACGGGGTCACCGAGGTCACTGGAGACCGCAAAAGGAGGGAGCGGGGTCACCGATGTCACATGAACGACACAAGCAGGGAGAGCCGGGTCACCGAGGACTGACAACCAACAGGGTACCGAGAGTCATGAATGACACAAGCAGGGAACCGGAGAATAGTCGCCACTGAGTCGAATCGCACCCGGAAGATGGATCGAGTATGCTTACGACTGCACGTAGTTATACTACAGAGCGTAGTTGTGGCGGCGTCACTATTTTTACAATGGACAGCAACGTAAACGTGTCCTGCAGCGTCATAGCTACAATGGAAGCACTCCAGTCCAAACTGTGCAAGCCTCACTGTACGGTCTCAGGGCCACGACTATCGCAGTAAGGCAAATTGGGACGTGTATGTCCACCCAAAGAGTCTGCTTCAGAATGAGATTGCTCAGAGTCCGAGGGGAGATATGGGACGAAAGTAGGTCGAACATGATGCTATCACAGTCTTGGAGCGTTTGGAGAAGTTTAGTGCATTTGCATTCGATAAATCGAGCAGTGTATAGGCGAGGGTACCTGGGAATGTTGCATTAGGTAAAGAAGGAGAGTGCGCGAGCCGACAGGTGAAAATCGGGCGTTCAGGCGATAGTTCGGCGTTCGGGGATGGTTCGGGCGTTCGGCGCGATAGTTCGGGCGATCAGGCGATAGTTCGGCCACCGGTCGATAACATGGCGACCCGGCAGAGGCCGACATCTGCATGATACCTGACCTGGACCCAGAGGATTATCTGACTGCAGCTGTATATGAATGGCTATCATACAGCCAATATGAAACCAAGGAAGGTATGAGAGAGAAAAAGGGGTGGAGGGATCATATGGGTGCTTTACATATAAATTGTCAAAATTGTCCATAACAGACTCATACCCATTATATCAATGGATCACACAACACCCTATGTCAACACAACATCAGGCAGTGACAAGAATACACAGCATAAAAATACAGACCCAATGTCAACTTGCATGAAGTTGCAACTTGCAGTGCAAAGAGAATGTCATGGGATACAGCATGAGAGACATATGTAATGGAAACACAAAGGAAAGGATTGTTTACTTACCAGAGAGGAAAGTTGAGGAATGAAGGAAAAGGACTCACATGTGTTGATCAGGGTCCAGTCTGGAAAACCATAATTGGTTAATAACAATATTGATATCACTAATAAATCAAAATAATAGCAACAAAAAGATCACACCTTGGATAAAATTTGATACTTGATAGGTTCATAATCATGACAACATCTAGAGCTCCAAATCCAAAACAATCTTTTTGATTACATACCATTTTAAGTTTTCACTAAAGCATTATTGACCAACTTGAGTTTTCACTATTACAAATTTAAGATATCCTAAAAACCTGAAATTGGCAAACTATGAATAGGTGCTCCGTGCTTTAAAATGATATTAATGTTCAAACCTTAAGTATATGCTAGCTTAAAAATGAGAGGAATCCACAAGTCACCTATCAGAAATGAATATTTATGTCATGAACATATGTTTTATGCCAGTACATTGTATAACATTACATTACATTATGTTTGCCCTTAAATGATAAATATCAGAGCATCAAAACTGTTCTGCTCAAGATAGTGTAAAAAATGGAGCATATTTATGACATGGTATCAAAGTAAGACAGGGTAATAATGTCATTGTCATGGGGTGTTTCAGTTTCAGTTTTATTCATGGCAAAGAGGTAGGAAAAAGGTAACATATCAAGTTGAGGTAAAAAAGGGCAAAACTGCAATTTTTGGGTAAATAATCACAAAGTAAATGACACCTACCCTGAGTTGCTTGCAGTTGTAGCCTCAATGCTGTGGATCCTCAGCTTGTGAGCGATATCCTTGAGCTCTTGCAGGACTTTCGATTCAGGCTTGTGGTATTCAGTCATGATGGCGATTACTTTATCGAACACAGTCAGAGAATCAAAATACGATGATGAAGTAAAACGTAATATATCACTGGGAGACTAAAATTTAGGCGGGAATTTCGGCACACCTGCTCGGGAGGAGGCTATCAGTTCGAGAGACGCCGGCGGTGCGAAGCGTAGATATCGGACCACGGTACAAGACAAAATGGCGATGGTTGGACGAGGGGCCATGAATTGATTGTGCTGTCCATCTATCGAAAAACATAGGAACTGACTGTGCCGCTATCTCACCAGTAGGTGGACTTTCGAAGTTTGGATGCGTCGCCTGAACCAACCATGTAGGGCGGTGGACGGTGGTGGAATTATTTCTTCACTCAGTTACATATATTGAGGTTGTTCTTCGTGTTTCCAGTTTATCTAAGCACCTCCCTTTTGATGGATCGTATTCGCATGTATGAGTTTTCAAAGACGTATCACAGATTAAAGCAAGGGCGCCGCCACCTCCCGAAAGTTGGGGGGACGGAGGCATTCTGAAGCCGAATCTTGCCATGCAACATCCATAGGCGTAATATAAAGATACGAAAATGTTGGTGGACACGTCCCCCTGCCCCCCCCCCCCTGTGGCAGAGCCCTTGGTCATCAAAGACGTATCAAGACATAAACGCATTATAAGCTAAGGAACGCGAGGGGTGAGTTGCGCCATGCGACCATTTACGTTTAACATCCTCCTTAGGACCCTCATGACATTTCATGATTTCCTTGTAACAGTCACAAAATATTGTATCCTTCTTTCAGAAATATTCGCTTCATTAGAGTAATTTCGTTTGTCTTGCATCACACGCTTAGAAGTTGCTGTTGTTGAAGTTCCCTACGGAAACGCGTCGCGAGCCGTAGTCACTGTCAACTCTCGAGATATCAAGTGGCTTCCGCCAGGACCTCCACTGCGTTGTCTTGTCTGACATCATTCGTTGACGGGAACAGAGCTCCGAAAATGCGGTAACGCACCGCCATAGCGCCGGGCATCGCAGCAGGACATGGTCCGGGGTGTTTGCTTCCTCCCCGCAGACGCAGCAGCACCAGCCTGCCTGGCCGCGTAGGTCACTTCACTGGGCGTACCTCGGTGAGGGGTTACGGCAACGCGGTGTAGGTACTGTACGAAGCCGGACCAATGCCCTGCGCGGAGCCGATGCACGTCGACGGCCTCGAACCTGCTGCAGTGTCGCACCGGCGGGGAGGGGGGCCCGCCATCCGACCATCAGCGTGCAGTACCCTTCCGCAGGCCACTCGCCGATGGCGCGAGAGCGCGCCGCTCTCGCCGCCGCTCGTACACGGTCACAATGTCGGCCTGGGGGAGAGCTGGCGCAGTCTTGGCGAGGTAGTCCGCGCGCTCGTTCCCCGGCAGACCGCAGTGGGACCGCAGACCGGAGCAGACTGGCCCGGCGGTCCTCTCATGGCAAAGCTGGCCGACTCATCCCTGCAACTTACAAATCACACACCATGCTTGACATTATTATACTTGGCTTTTGCCTGGGCAAGACGGTTTCGCAGACACAGTACAGAATTCGATGCGTTTAACCACATGACCGGAACACAAATTGTAGTTCGAAACAGCAGAGCAGAATTTCCGCTGCCCTGCCTTCAGCGCACCATTCACCGTCACAGAACACACCACCTGTGTATACAAATAGTTTATTCTCGCAGCGGCACCACGCCGCAACAGTACGTCAGTCCTTCCCGTGGACATTCTCATAAATTTCTCAGGTACACAGATGCAGTTTGAAATCTCAGCAGAAGTGCACACCTCGTCCGTTGCTGGCTTTGAGTACCTGCAATGCGATTCGACGGTGCATCCTAGCCATTGTATGTGCCGGTGTACCTCCCCGAACGGAAGTGACGTCAGCAGTACCAGGCATTCAGCACCGTGGGTGTACCGCTGTCCACCAATACACAGTCAACAAACCACTCCAATAGGATGATCAGTGATCACCCGCCGACATCTGCATGTGTCGCCATAAACAAAAGCGAAAACAGCAGCGGCAGCCCTGCACGTATTACGTAAAGCGCGTCACCTCAGTCAATGGTCATACCCATGCGAGCGCGAGCGGTCAGCCACGGGAGCAAAGAAGCAGGAGGGACAGCGTAGGTCGCCACGGAGGTAAAGCATACACACTTCCCGCTCGGTCATGCTCGAAAAGTCGCCAGCCGTGGTCTGGGAGACAGCACAGGTGCCGGGATGCACTCATCAGCAGTAACTTACACAGGGCCTCCATAAAAGCATATTTGACTATCTCGACAGGCGGTTTAGGCGTCATCGAACACAACTTAGAGAGTTGATATGTGAATCACCACGCCCAGAGGTGGCGAAGTGAAACACCAGACCACGGCAGTAATCTCCTCAGGTGACAGGAGAAAAATATTGTCGCAAACGCCGCAGTCGGAGACAAATATTGCTTGACGAACTGCTCTGAGCACTCAAAAGTGTGTAAACTGTAAACTCTCATCCAAAGTCACGATTTGTCTAGCTAGAAAAAGCAAGTGGTATCTGAAATCCGTACCATGCAAGCATCCCATTCGCTTCCGATAGTTCCCGCTGCACCGAGAAAGGAACACTGCACCATCACAGCTGACCACCGCTCGAACCATTCCGGCGACACATACAGCGAGAAGCCGGAGCCGTGAAGCCCTGAATCACCTCTCGTGAAGGCCGGCAGAAGCGCAAAGCAGTCTCTTCTCAGACTCCCCTAGCGCCACCTAACATCCGCCGGCTCAGACTCCCCTAGCGCCACCTATCATCGGCTCAGACTCCCCTAGCGCCACCTATCATCGCACCCCTCTGACCTGACTGTCGTGCGGCCTACATGCTCCAATGCTCCATACCGTGGGGCGCCACCACCCGTATCCACACGGCGAGTCCGCCAGCAACACAAACACACGGGCAGCAGACTGGCAGCAGAGAGCACAGTGACGTCACTGTGTGACGTCATCGACCGGCGGACAGCAGTGGACGCTGCCACAGGACAACGGCAGCACACATCAGGAAGGTGACTAAGCCCGCGCCAGTCTCCGGTCAACAATCAGATCTACGGCCACGCCGCAGCGCGCCAGTCCACAGCGCGCCATTACTGTCCGCAGCGCGCCGCTACTGTCCACAGCGCGTCACGGTCGTCTTCAGAGCGCCACATTGGTTCACCGCGTACCACCGCAGTGCACACAACCAGCCACACAGCTCTATAAAACCCACCACACACTGCCGTCCCATTGACGACGCCATAGTCCAGCGCTCGCCCCACCCCGGCGGGCAGCAGCGCACGCGGAAGAAGAAGACTACCAGCCTAGGACATGGACGAGCAGGGCATGTGTGGGGAGCCCATCTGCGTGAGGACGCGGTCCAGCCACTGCAGAGGACCGTTCAGGTGCAGCTCGATCCAGCAGGGGGTGGAGGTGACGATCTGGCGGCGGTACTCGGCGCCCCAGCCCTTCACAAAACTGATCCGGATCGTGCACATACGCGTCAGGCTGTAGACCGCCTCGAAGCCCTGGTTCACCGACTGCGCCAGCATCGCGGCGAACTCGAGGTTGTTGAAGATCTTCAGGTTACACTCTGTCGGGGGGGGCAGGGGTCAGCAACAGGCCATGGACAGCTTTTCAAAACAGCTTTGAGGACTTCAACGCACGACATGAGAGAGTGAAGAGAAATCAAATCCAAGGATAGTGAAGAAGAAAAAAACGTTGATAAACGCATTCAGCAATACAACTTTACTTAAAGGGAATGTTTCACATTAACATAAGATTTGAGTTGAGATGGCCAAGTTGCTGGAATTCCAATTGTAATTAAGTATTGTAGAAGTTAAAACACTCACAGAGGTTATAAAATCAAAAGTAAATTTGAGTTTGTTTTTTGACATCTGCAAAAATAAGGCCCTAGTGTATTAGGGTAGCCGCTTAAAGCGATGTAGTCATCCTTTTTATCAAATGTTGATGAAACGGTTATGACTTGTTTTATATTTTTTGGGCTATAAATTAGCCATAGCATAGTTCATACATATTGCAGTGTGAGTTTTTTGTCTATTTCGGAAATTCCTTCATAGTTGACGTATCAGCCAAACTAAAACTCTAGTTTTTCATGAAAATTGAGACTGTTTTGTGAAACAAATGTAGAGAGTGTTTTGTTCGGACAAGCAATTACTTCATATTTTGCACCACAAGCGGCGTACATTGGACAACTTTCAGAGAAGTGAAACATTCCCTTTAAGTTGCCGGGACTCGAAACAAATGTATTGTGCAGGCAAATTAGCTTGCGAGAGCCTGTCTGGCATTGGTTCCATCCACGAATAATTCCGAGTGATTCTATTGGCTTGGTGTTGGTCTTGAGCTCGGCCGGCCGCCCAGGGTACTCACTGAAGGGTATTTTGCAGACGGTGGCTGCATGCCAGCCCAGGGTACTCACTGGAGGGTATTTTGCAGACGGTGCCAAGGTGCCAGACCAGGGTACTCACTGGAGGGTATTTTGCAGACGGTGGCTGGGTGCCAGCCCAGGGTACTCACTGGAGGATATTTTGCAGACGGTGGCTGGGTCCAGCCCAGGGTACTCACTGGAGGATATTTTGCAGTCGGTGGCTGGGTGCCAGCCCAGGGTACTCACTGGAGGGTATTTTGCAGACGGTGGCTGGGTGCCAGCCGAACCGGTGGTTGCAGTTGGGCGACTGAACAAAGATGGCCGACTCGCTCAGACACTCAGCGAACACCTCCCCGCCTGCGGCAGCCGGGAGACAGGCGAGTCAGAGACGGGTCTTACACACGACATGGACATTGGACATGGAGGCAAGAGGTGGGGTTTACATGGACAACAAACGGCGCAGACACGTCACACAGCACACAGAACAAATGGCAACAAATGCCAACACAGTACAAAGAACAGAACACATCGCCCACGGCACATAGTGCAGAGCTCACGGAACACGGCACATAGCTCTCAGAACGTGCGGCGTATGAGCTGGGACCACTGGGATCCCAGATGCCGCTCCCAGGATCTGTTGAGAGATCCAACGGACTCATCGTTAACATCATTTCCTTCAAAATACATACATAATCACGCGTACTGTCTATATGTTTCACTAGGGATAGTAAATGACACCACCTCCTCCCTCAATAACGTCCCCCACCCCCAACAAGCCACCAGTGCCGTTATCCACCGTAACCTCCTCCTCACCGATATAGTAGAACCGCACGCCGTGGCCGATATTCCTCCTGGTCTGTTCGATCACCGAGCTCCTGTTGATGTTGCTCAGCAGTCCGAGGCAGAAGCGGTCCGAGCTGCTCGGGTCGGTAAAGCCGTCCACGGTCAGACTCGGCTGAGAGGCGTGGAACGTCTCACCGACGCGACTCGACAGCTCGTAATAACTGACTGAGCACCGAGAGGGTGGACCTCGCAGTGGTCACGGCTGGGCGTCCATGGGTGACCCACGGCCCGCCGCGGCGGGGGCGAGGGGTCCCGACTGCTAGGGGAAATGCAAGAGGGGGTGTGCAGGAAGTGGGCAGATGGCCCTCTATGGGGGAGGGCCGGTCCATGGTGACTTACGGCCGCCGGTGGCGGCGACGGAGGAGGCCGCTGCAGGGGAATGATGGGTAAGAGGGGGGAGTAGGCTCTGCGGGGAGGCGGGCGTCCCACTGAGTGACTTAGGCTGCGGTCGCCGAGAGGCCGGAGGCAGGCGCTGAGGGGAGGATGGTGGCTCAGAGGGGGGGAGGCCCTCTGTTAGTGGGATGGGGGGCAGTCACATGGTGACCACGGCCGCCGCCGGCGGCGACGGAGGCAGGCCGCCTGAGGGGAGATGGTGGGTCAGAGGGAGGAGTGGGCCCTCTGAGGGAGAGGGGGTCATTTCAACAACTCAGCTATAGACAAAACGTATGAGATGATTGTTGATTTTTTTTAAACGGCAGGTCATCCTCAAGTGGTGCCAGCTGCCAGCATATGGTTGCGACAATCAGCATCAACATCCATTATCACTACACTCGACCATGGTCGCCATAATCTAAACAGCAGCTAGTTCGTCCTCGGTGATTGTTATTGACACCGCGCAGGACGATTATCCCGACACACCCTCCTGCGGCAACGCACTGGACGTATATCATCCCCACATGACCTGTGCGCCGTCCCATCAACCCATTCTTAGTCCGTCCCCGCTGCCGACCTGCTCCGAACCACAGGACGCCCGGTCAACCTGCTCCCGTTCCTCAGCACTCATTCTCTCGTCACACTGCAGTACTGCGCGGCACCTCTCCACTTACTCTCGTTCCTGTCGCTGTCACCATCCTCGGACATGAACGAGGTTGGCGGCGAGTCGGGTAGAGAGGTGGCCGGGGAGCCCATGATGCCGGGCTCCACGGGGGCGGCTGCCGGACCGCAGAGGAAGACGGAGCCACCTGGGAGAACTGGACTGAAGACAGTGGCGTGGAGACCGCTGTGTCCCCAGGTTTGGAGATTCGGCTGCGTTGGGTATTAGTGTCTGGACTGGGGAGGTGAGACCGGTGGTCTCAGGCGGCGGTAGAGGTCGCCTCAGCAGTCTGCGTCACACTGAAACGGGACACGNTGTCTGACCGTGTCCCGTGTCCCCCGGCCGTGTCTGACCGTGTCCCGTGTGCCCCGGCCGTGTCTGACCGTGTCCCCCGGCCGTCGTTGCAGAGGAGGTTGGCCAGGCGTACGAGTTCGGCATCACGTCGCTGACCAACAAGAAGGAGTACCTGCAGGTGGGCGACTCGGTCGCCTTCCAGTTGGAGGAGGGCGGACAGCGCGCCACCAACATCAAGATCCAGCGCAAACGGCACCGCGCTACCGTCGACGCATTCAAAAGTAAGTGGACGGTGGCGGCGGACGCGCGAGCTGATATAGCGTATAACAGCCAATGTGTTATTTGCCGATTCCCGGTGATGGGCGGCTTTTTAAATGTCGCACTAATAGCCTGTCTTAATTACGATGTGTTGACTCAAAAATAGATGAGCTCATGTTACCTTGACAGTTGCGGTACCCGTAAGTCCAAGCATTAGCATGGTACAGAAACGGCGTATGGTAGTCATTGTGTGATGCTAAGTATAGTTTTGCTACATTGAAATCCAATAGACTCCTAACCACTGGACGATGTCAAACTTCGGTCAACTTCACCACATCATCGCACTATACTCCTGCACTTCCTGATGCGGTCATCGCAATATGTGCCTGAACCCACGCCTCCGCCGCGCTCCATAGATCAGTACGGTTTCCTGTCGTACGAGCACGAGACGGGCAAGAAGCTGTTCTTCCACGTCAGCGAGGTGAAGGACGGCGTGACGCTGCGCGAGGGCGACGAGGTCGAGTTCTCCGTGGTCACCTCCCACCGCTCCGGCAAGTCGTCAGCGTGCCAGGTGGTGCGCACCAGGTGAGATTAAAACGGCACGGCGCCACTAGGCTTGTAGAGGCGGCAGGACGGGTCTGAACGGAGCGTGTGGGGCTCATCAGGGCATGGCGGGAATGGGATGTAGGTTTGTTCTGTTGGAATGAGTATTGTCTGCTGGGTTGGACTTGGGTTGTTTTTGTTGGGCTTGAGGATCAATGGGTTTCTCTCTCCCAGGAGTTTGTCAGGATGTTCAGCTGGTCGGATAGTTAGTGTGTTTATGAGGAAGCTGGAGGTTTGCCGGCACGCCGTGTCAGCAGGACGAGGGAATGTGAGAATGTGCCGTTTTCCATTGGGCAGTATCCGGCCTCATCGTCACTGTCCACCAGACTGCAGCTGTCCACCAGACCTGCAGCAGATCATGTGAGCGGCAGTGTGCCGCAGTCGCCAGTGACTGAGACTGAGACTGAGACTGACCTCGCCCTGTGTCCATCAGCAGCGCCGCGGCCGAGGAGAAGAAGCGGCACAACTCGTTCGCGTCGCAGACGGAGCGTCCGGACCGCGTCATCCAGCGCATCCGCACGATGGCGCTCAACGACCAGCGTCGGCCGAAGGGGGCGCAGATTGTGCGCCAGCCGCGCGGACCCGACCAGGACGGCAGCTGCGGCTTCAGCGCGCGCCGCCCGGCCGCCTGAGCCGCCCCCGCCCCCGCCCCGGCCTGACTGACGACCGACAGTGTCCGCCCGCCGCCCGCAGCCGCCTCTACCGCCGCCGCCGCCGCCGCCGCCGCCGCAGCCGCCGCAGCCGCCCACTCCCACACAGTGTGCCTAGATTCTGGTCTCAAACACAAACAGTGCTTTCCTGAATCCTGACTGTGATGTTTGGGGGCGTTTGTAAGTTTGAGCAATAGGAGAGAGGAGGGGTGAGCGGGACCGACCGGGCGCGCTGCCGGCCGCTCTCTCGTCCAGTTTCCCCGCCGCGTGGCGCGGGAGACTGCCGGTCGCCCGTGCCGGCCCTGCCAGGCAGGACCGGCTCCGGTGCCACACCACACGCTGAGACGGACGGACGCACTAACGACGACAGGGGCTCGTGACACGCGTCTATCCCCATTGGCTGTACGCGGGCGGGCGCGCGGCCCAGCCGCAGCCGGTGCAATGAGACGGTGCCGCGCGGCCATCCGCCGCCGCCGCCGTCGGCGGTTTAAGTTTGTATTGTTTGTCTTCCATGTGGTCAGCTGCGGCGCCAACGCGTCGGTCCGACGAGACGCCTCTCTTTTATAAGAAATCCTCTGGTACAAGATTCTGTGATATTTTGCTGCGTCGCCGCCCGCCAGCCGGCCGGTCGGTCGGTCGGTCCGCCCCGCTCCCAGCCGCAGGGCCGGCGCGCGGCCGCCGACACTCGTGATCAGTCAGTTGCCGCGCTCAGCCACAGCCACAGAAAGACGACACACACACATGCACACATACACTCACATACAGACAGACAGACAGAGGGAGGGGGAGAGCGGGCGGGGTTACCGCAGTCTCGGGTTCCTGGCGAGCTTACGTTGCCAAGCCGACGCAGCCGGTTATGTTGCTGTGTCGGACGTTGTTTCCGCCGCCGAATAATGTTTGAAATTCTCGGCTCGCCACGGGCGCCGAACGGGTCCGTGTCGGCGAGCAGTTTGTTTTGTTGACCTCCTGCGGTGCCGTCGGCGGTGGAGCCGGATGGGAGCGCCAGGAGTCCTGTTATCCACCCGATGTGTGGCGCGCTGGAACTGGACGCCGGGATCCGCGCGCGCAGGACCGACGCAAACAGCCCGTCCCGGGCCCGCCGGGCAGTCAGACACAACTGTGATTACGTTGCTTCTAATGTAGAACTTTAAATACGATTCCAAAGACAAAAAGTCTGAGCCGAGCGTCGGCAGCGTGCCGCTGTCCGGCGGTCGGCCCCCGCGCCACGGACCGCGAGCGTGCCAGTCAGCCCGCCGCGCGTCCGTCAGCCTGCTGGGCCGGCCCGGTCACCTGCGTGTGACCGCGTGTGTGCGTGAGTGTGTGCTCGGAAGAGCCGTCGCTGCCGACGTGCTGATATCACGCTCTGAGAGCCCGCCCGTCGTGACCCAATACTCGAGGGAACAAGAACAATATCGTCACGGTCCCGCCCGCCGGCGGCCGGCGGGGCGGACCGGGCCTCCGAACGGCGCCCGGTCTGCCCGCCGGCCGGCCACCTGGTGCTATTATCTCTCCACCGAAATTGGTCCGGTTCACGCCACCTGGCCGTCGTCTGACGCGAGCGAGGACCGCGCCGGCTGGCCTCGGGTCGTGGCTGCTCCGTTTCGTGTGTCAAAGAAAATGCAAAAAAATGAACTGTTTGTTTGGTAATTTGTAACCTCAACTCGGAACGAATAAACTACTAAAATCCAAGGGTGTTTTGTGGCTGTTTGTGGTCAGAGGTTGATCTGATGACTGGTAGTATTCATGGAATGGTTGGAGGCATGCAAACAATGAAGGAGTCCTGCTACCAGCTACATATCTGAAATTCCCATCGTCGAAACACAGCGATGTCTACATTTTACCAGATGAATTGTTGTGAGCATTGCCTCAAACATCTGCGGAGTTTAATTTAAATATGTTAACTATCATCGATCGCTTTGCCGTATGACAACTTCGGGAAATGGTTTCAAAAAGCGTTTGAGACCATCAGATGTAGGTTACATCACAACGCATTGCAACACCGCTATCCGATAATTGGCATTCCCAATTCAAATTATCAATAATCTTATCTCCAAAGAAAGTTTGTCTTAAATCAGCTCAAAATTCATGATGAAGCGATATCCGATTATTTGTGTTATATTTGTAAGATCGTTGGGATTCCGCCCCTCCCCCAAACGAGCTTTTTGCCCATTGTAGAGTGATGCTGTCGGAGTTTCGGTAAATTGGTTTTACGGCAACGCGACTGTTCGCTTGCAGGACCATGCACGGTCGGGATCTTCCTCACGCCGACCCAAGCGGGGAGACTGCCATATTTCGCTAGAAACCACATTTATTCTGGATTCGCTTGTGAGTGAACCACACCATAACTGTACGGAATCACGAAACCTGTGGAATTTTCAGCTAAAATGGCATGTCTATTCAGGAGACGCGTCGTTTTCTGCCCAATCATGGCATATTTGATTGACCAGGTAAGTCATTCAGTTTATTTAAAATAATGCTCAAAATTGCTTATAGTCTCATATATCTATATTTTTACTAGTAACTGTCTGAGAAAGGCGCGGAAGCGGAATATTCGTTAGCGCCGCTTGACACATGGCTGCTCGAATTTAGTAGCCGCATCTATATGACTTCGTAGCATTGAAACTTAGTTATAGCTGAAACATTCAATGGTTATTATATGTTTGAATATATAAATTCATGAAATTTAGAATTTGTGAGCCTGCATTTGGTCGCAGCTTAGTATGAATCTTAGAAATTTAACGTACTTGTTTGTTAGACCGTTTCATATATGGCGCAGAATAATGTTAATTGTCGACGGCATAATGGTCGCCGCGCGCCTTGTGGCTGAATGTTATCGTTAATTTCTCGCGGACAAACTGAAAGCCCAAGTACCAAGGATAACACAGCTTCAGCATTAGTCGGTGAGAAGCCAAACTGTTTGGTTGAGTGCGATCCCGAAGCTCCGTTCAATTGTTGGTGTGACATGCATGCGGAGGCTGAATGTTCGACGGCCGCTCAGTGCAATATGTGCGGCAGATTTTTGGTATGTGTTAAATGGACGCATATGATGTGTAACAAGACTGCATTTCATCATTTATAACTGGAAATAACAATGCCTATGCCCTATTTAAGGCAAAATCAATGACATTTGGCATGTGCTTGTAATGGGTGATGATTATGTGGGATTTTGCCTTATTCTGATAAGCTTGTGGCACCATTAATTATAATTTGCTGTGGATGTTATTTTTTAACCATTCCATCTCCATTACCTACAGGTGATATTTGTACTTAGTCTTTCAGATTGCAGGTTTCTTATTCTTCAAACTTGAAGGTGCCAGAGGATCCATCACTTCTCAACGTTATCAATTTGTCTGAACGAAGCTGCTACACTATTACTATAACAATCAAATTTGCCTTACAAGTTCTGTTATTAGTTGTGATTAAGTGCTTGAATGAAATATACAACCCAGGGGCCCAAATATTTGATCATACAAATATTCAGTTTTTTTACTGTACCTAAGCTAGGTATCTCCTGTCTTTAACTTTCCCTGGCTACCTTCTAATGTACTAGTGTCGTCAATAATTGAGTCTTGAAGCAGATGTTATGTTTATGATGATAAGGATTCCTCTTCATTAACTTGAAAGCAATAATTATGCATTCTCTTCATTTTCAATAATAGAGATGTAGAGATTGTAGCTTTCTAAGCAGGTCCTGGAACAGCAGGTAGTCTTGAGCCAGCCTTGTGGCTTCATGTTTGACTTCCAATCAAATATGTTTGTCCATAGACCTGTTGTAGTATATTCAGTGGCATCATCACACAATTTTGAGTAGGGACCAGCCAGGGGTTTGGGGAGAGGGCAGCAAGAGGTTTGGGTGGTCAGCCAGAGGTTTGAGTGGGCAGCCCCAAACTTTGCCCCAAACTAACCCAAATCCTCAGGCCTTGGGGCTAATGTTAAAATCCTATGAATCTGGGGGGATGGACTCCAGCCAGAGTTATTCAGGGGGAGTGGTCCCCAGGGTGTGATGCCCCTGAGTATTGTCATATCCAGAAGACATATTAAACATTATATGTGAACACTAAGTTATCAATGGCAATAGTGAAGATTTTCCTGAATAGTTAACAGGGCAAAATATTGTTTTGGTTGGCATTTGGCTTGGTGTTTTGCCACACCAGCACAAAATTGGTGGGACATAATGCAAAGTTGATGAGGCAAAACACATCATTTGTGTGGTAGTGGCCCCACTATTTCCATAACAGCTTCTGCTGTGCTTCTTGGTATCTTATAATTCCAAGAATGCTGGTAATTGCCTTTGTTTTGGCATGCATGCTTTTGTTGTGTTATGTGCTTTTCAAGCAGTAGGTACTGTTAAAGGCACATTGCACTTAAGTTTCCTTCATATTGACTTTGTTGATTTTCTCAATTAGATATAATTAATTAATTTGATTAAATCAGAATACTCATATTTTATTGGACAAGCATCATCATGTCAATTATTTTCATTATGCCTCTTATGTCTTTTTTGTTTGTTTTATTATCTCACCTCATTCCCTTACCAGGTTTGGTTACCAGGTGCTTTGTGTAAGAAAGGAGGAGGCCGAAAGGAGGAGGCCATGGAGTGTAGGAAACCCTAACAATTGAACAATGAAAATGAAAATACTCTTATTGGACTGGATTGCACCAATCACCTTGCCAAACTTTTTTATTTTGTTTTCAAGAACTTCTTAGTAGAAAGGTTTGCCTTTAACTTAATATTTTCAGGGCTGGATTAGAAGGTACTGAATTTGCAGAAAAATAAGTCAGAAAGACATTTTCAGTAGTTTGTGGTGGGCTGTATCTAATGTGCTATTGCTAGGAGCTGTTCAGCCTCATGTACACAGTTGCATATGTCTCACCTGTAGTGTTTTTCTTCTCAGATTGCAGGGCCAGGCCATGGATGGGGCGAAGCCAAAGATCCCAGGCTTTGGCTCATGGAATGGTAAATATAACTCCTATTGTATATTCACACTTACTTAATATATGTCATCAATGCATTTGGCTTATGTGTGTTATAGTGTCTTATTAGTATATGCCAGATGGTAATCTTTTTCAAATAGCTTGTAGTATTTTAGAGTCCTAGTTGTAAAAAATCACAATTACTAGAATGCCCCTTCTAAGTTCTTGCAAGTTTGGACTATGGTTCAAGATGACACTTCCAGTGTGTTTAGATTTACGGGCTGCCACCAGGCCCAGAAAAGGTGTTTCCACGATCTAAGTTTGCTTATTTGAACAAAACTTATTTTTAGCCCAGTGGAGGGAACAAATTTTAGGCAGGCAGACAAAAGAATGGAACTGGATACCACAGAATACGCAACAACAGGTTAACTACATTATTATTGTTGTACATTCGCTGCCATCACCATAGGACGGTTAAGACAACCTTGCTCGTAATGATAAGCAGCCTGTTAAACTTAATAAATATATAGTTATTTGTTGTCTATCTTTCTGCCATTTCTTTTATGCTCGTCAGCCATTGCACCCACAGACTAAAACATAAAACATTCTTTACGTCGGAAATGTTTTCACAGAAACAATAACTTCCAAGTTCAGAATGGAACGCCGAGAAACGCCACTTTTCTGACACTGCATGCACCTTTGATTTTCCAACAGTTTGATGCTCTCGCGCTAATGTGCTAGCAGGTCTGAACGAGGATGACGACGACAGGACTACTCGACGCATACGAGGACCTTTCGGGACGGTCCGGACGCACGGGACACAGTCTGGGCGGGCCCGGGTCTCGGCTGGACGACCCGGTGACGACTCGAGTGACTCCATCAGAGGAATTGAGGTGAACGAACCCAGGAGAAAAGTCGGATGACGAGGCTGGATAATGGGTGGCGCGGCAGACGAAGACAGATGACCTGGATGATGCTCTGGGTAGCCCAGAGGATGGACTAGGTAACCCTGCAGACAGAATGGGTGACCATGCAGACAGAATGGGTGACCCTGAAGATGGAATGAGTGACCATGACGATGGAATGAGTGACCCTGACGATGGAATGGGTGACGCTGTTGATAAAATGGATGACCCTGACGATGAAATCAGTGACCCTGACGATGGAATGGGTGACCCTGTTGATAAAATGGATGACCCTGATGATGGAATGGGTGACCTGGATGACGGAATGGACGACTTGGATGACGGCTCCGGTGACCAGGACAGCGGTGATGGCGGTGTCTCCAGCGGTGACGAAGGAGCGGAGCCGCGCGGTCCGGCGCCACCAGAGAACAGTAACGAGCTGGACCAGCGGGCGGCCGGTCTGTCCCGGGAGCTGTACCAGGGCTACAGACTGCTGCGTGAGCTGATGTCTCCCATCAACCACACGCTCAACCGGCCATTCATGGACCCAGTGGACTCGTCTCAGAAGGAACTGTGGGACTACGCTTCCATTGTCAGTAATCCCATCTGGCTGAAGAAGATTCGCGAGCGGCTGCTGTCTGGAGCGTACGACTCTCTGAAGGGCCTGTTTTCCGACTTACGTCTGATGCTGCGCAACTGTTACCGCTACAACGGGTCTCCGCACGCCGTGACGCGGCGCGCGCTGCGTCTCGAGCAGCTGATGGAGCAGCTGATAGAGCGGATGGAGCCGGACCTGCGGGCTCAGTGCACCCTGGAGGCCACCGAGGGCGCCGAGGCCGTGGTGGACGCCGCCGTGGTCCACCGACGGCGGTCAGCCAGGGCCAAGAAGCGTGAGTACCGAGGGGTGACGCCGCCGCTGTCAGTACTCTCCTTGCGCCTTACATACGCAGGGAGTCAATATGATCGGTTAAGCTCAATATAAGGCAACATGCTTGCATAAATAATTTTGAAAGCAAGTTTGTCTCAAGCTGTTAATGTTCACTTACTCTTGACGTTTGCTGCAAAACAGCCTTACAAATGTTCCAAAACGTTCGTTGTGGAAATGTTACTTATGCTGCCAAAGCATTATGTTGATAAATGTATTCTCTACTCACCCGTCGGTCCTGGTTAAGTATCCAACAGGCTGAGAGCAGAAACCTCTGTATGTCCCTGTTCTTACCCAGTGCCCGGTTTGTTGTGTCGGCTCTTGCGTCATTACACGCTGCTGCGTTTGGCTCGGCATTCCTTGGCTGCTCGTTCCTTAACCGATCGGATTCCGGCATCATTTTATCCTATTTTGCTCTAAGATGGAACGCCGATATTCGTTTTCGGAAACTCTGTCGCAGCAGTCGGGTGATTAGGCTTCCACCGATCGATAATTCTGGCGAGCAGGAGCGTCACTAAGCATCCCTTTATATCCGACACCGATCGATAATTCTGGCGAGCAGGAGCGTCACTAAGCATCCCATAATCCCATAATGCTGGCGAGCAGGAGCGTCACTAAGCATCCCTTTATATCCGACACCGATCGATAATTCTTGGGCGCAGCCAGGAGCATCACTAAGCCATCCCATAATTCTGGCGACGCAGGAGCGTCACTAAGATCCAACTTTATATCGACCAACCGAACGATATTCTGGCGAGCAGGAAGCCTCACTAAAGCATCCCTTTATATCCGACACCGATCGATATTTCTGGCGAGCAGGAGCGTCCACTAAGCATCACCTTTATATCCGACACCGATCGATAATTCTGGCGGCAGGAGCGTCACTAAGCATCCCTTTTACCGATTCACCGATCGATAATTCCGGCGAGCAGGAGGTCACTTAAGCATAATCCTTTATATCGACACCGATCGATAAATTTTTTTTTTAATTCCGGCGAAGCGGAGCGTCAATAAGCATCCCTTTATATCCGACACCGATCGATAATTCTGGCGAGCAGGAGCGTCACTAAGCATCCCTTTATATCCGAATGCGAAAGCAGTAATGCATAAATAATTAAGTAAGTTAACAGCTATTAAGCCGCAGTGTTTTGCCACAAACTGAGAGTAGCCCCGGCGTGCGGCGCAGGTCAAGGCCGGTAGTACAGGCGGAGGCCGGAGCGGCCCGTTAGATGTCTGGCCGCGGCTCCGGGCACAGCGCGCTGCCGCTGCCGGCTGCGGTCGGCTGTAGCGCTTCTCTGTTGTTGATCGTACCCGGCGAGTCCCAGGTGGGCGCCGCGCACTCCGGAAACAGACGAGCTGCACGCGGCTACAGAAACAGGAAGAACGGGGATTGTTGGCCAGCTGTCTTAGTCTGCTCCTCTGGTGTTATGAGTTGTTTAGCTGGTATCAGCTGCTGGGTTGATGGGATGCTTCCTTCCAGGTCCTACAAGTGGTCAGGCGTCGAATCGTTCCCGGTCATGTTTAGTTTGTAATCGATGTCTTCCATTCCGTTCCTTTACCTGAACACTGCTGCGATCCGAGCCAGGAGACGTTAGCGCTCCTGCCGCTAACCCGTGCTGCTCCTCTCTGCCCCACAGCCACATACTTCTCGCACGTGCTGCACTTGGTGCGTCACGAGCGCGCTGAGCGGGATAAGGAGTACCGGCGTCGCGCATCGCACACTGGGAGCGGCGGCTGCTGGGTGGCGGTGCTGCCGAGCGGCTCCGCTGCATGTGGGAGCAGTGAGATCAGAAGGAGGCGCGCATCGCACACTGGGAGCGGCGGCTGCTGGGTGGCGGTGCTGCCGAGCGGCTGGGCATCAGACCGATCCCTGGCGGTGAGACTGCGGGAACTGGGCACACCGGCTGTGTAACAAGGCGGAAGAAGGCCATCAGGGGGTCACCAGGGTTGCAGGCAGGCCTTACAGGTTAAACCAAGGGATCAACGGTGTTGGAGTCAGCGGGCGCAGCTTAGAGAAACCAGACCAGGACGGGCTGCTGTGCGATATGTAGCGGGAACTGACTTGACGGATCAGAATCCTCCATATCAAATTAAGGTATATTGTCGGACGCTGTAGTCTTAACGTGAACCTAAGTGCATTTAGTCTGTTTTGTTGGTGATATTTTTACTCGTTGATTTGTGTACAAGTAGCGTCACCTGCTCTCTGTCCGTGCTGCCAGTTCCCGCAGCTGACCCAGTTTGTGCGGCCAGTTCCCGCAGCTGACCCAGTTTGTGCGGCCAGTTCCCGCAGCTGACTCAGTTTGTGCTGCCAGTTCCCGCAGCTGACTCAGTTTGTGCTGCCAGTTCCCGCAGCTGACTCAGTTTGTGCACCTGAGTCTGCGCGCGCTGAACGTCCTGGAGGTGCCGCTGTACGAGATGGAGCGCATGCTGCTGGTGCCACCGCAGTCGTCCAGACGCTGGCCGTCCTCATGACGCTCCTGGTCAGGTGAGAGGAACTAGAGGACTGAGAGGACTGACTGACGAGGACTTGACTGACTGAGAGGACTGACTGACTGAGAGGACTGACTGGACTGATTACTGTCTGACTGACTGACTGATTTGACTGTCTACTGTCTGAACTGTCTGATCTGTTGACGGTCTGACTGTCTGACTGTCTGAACTGGTCTGATGTCTGACTGTCTGACTGGTATGTCTGTCTGACTGTCTGACTGGTATGTCAGTCTTGGTCAGTCTGTCAGTCTGTCAGTCTGTCAGTCTGTCTGTCTGATCTGTCTGTCTGTCTGTCTGTCTGTCTGTCTGTTGTCTGTCTGTCTGTCTGTCTGTCCTGTTCTGTCCTGTCTGTCTGTCTGTCTGTCTGTCTGTCTGTCTGTCTGTCTGTCTGTCTGTCTGTCTGTCTGTCTGTCTGTCTGTCTGTCTTGTCTGTCTGTCTGTCTGTCTGTCTGTCTGTCTGTCTGTCTGTCTGTCTGTCTGTATGTCTAGTTCTGTCTGTCTGTCGTCTGTCTGTACCTGTTGTCTGTCCTGTCTGTCCTGTCTGTCTGTCTGTCAGTCAGTCAGTCAGTCAGTCAGTCAGTCAGTCAGTCGTCAGTCAGTCAGTCAGTCAGTCAGTCAGTCAGTCATGTCAGTCAGTCAGGTCAGTCAGTCAGTCAGTCCAGTCAGTCAGTCCAGTCCAGTCAGTCAGTCAGTCAGTCAGTCAGTCCAGTCTGTCTGTCTGTCTGTCTGTCTGGTCTGTCTGACTGACTGACTGACTGACTGACTGACTGACTGACTGACTGACTGACTGACTGACTGACTGACTGACTGGAGTGACTGGGTGCTGGGTCTCTGAATTTGTCTCTGAACTCCGGTGTTGTTCTGTTACTCAATGTCAAAAAACTTGGGAAGAGACCTTCGCAGTATTTCATATTGAACTCCGTAGTTACTTCGACGTGCTTATTGCTCATCTTACTTGTTGAAAGATAAAACGATCTCCCTGTATTCAATATAGTTATGTATGTTAAAGCCGTAGCGTGCGCTACCTCCTTACCACACTGTGTGTTGCTCGTGAGTACCTGACCAGTCTGTACCGTGTTGTGCCGTCAGTCCGCCGCTGGTGCGCGCCAGGCTGGCCAACATGCCGCCGATGCCGTACCATGTGTGGACGGCCAAGCTGGCGGCGCGGGTGACTCTCTGGTACCGCGCCTACGTCCGAGAGAAAGCCAACACTGAGCGACTACTCGAGACGCAGGGCATCGAGCCCCACTTCTGGCAGGTGTTCGGCCCGAAAAACCCGTTCAAGCGCTGTCTGTTCCATCAGATGAGCTACCACCAGCGGGTGTGGATGATCAAGACCATGTGCGACCACCTGTTTGTGAGTATACTGGGCGTGGGGAGGGCGGGGTTTACCGTGGGTGAGTTGTCAGATTGGAGGATGACATTCATCGGTTCGTTACCCGATTCACCCGCTTAATTTCGTATCGTAGTTCTGGTATGGCATTCCTACGTTCTTTACTCATTTATATCTTAATCTCTGACGCGACGTCCTTTTCCCCTCACCTTTCAGTGCTTTCCGCTAATGCTGTGGAATGTTAACGATATTGACATATATTCTATTCCAGCAAGTTTTTTTGGTCAGTATCGCTCTGCTCAATTGATATTCGAAGGCACAGACCGCTGCATATTCCAGCGAAGTTCGTATAAATATCATTACAAACTGAACACCCGAAGAGCCTCGCTAGAGTAAATTGTAATCGTCTGTCTCTGAAGCCAGGAGTGACGGCGGTGCGTGGGTCGATACCGTCGGGGTCAGAGATCGGGGATACTACGTCGCTCAGTCGATTACAGGCGGAACAGCTGGCGGCTGAACCTGCTGCTGTGCGCTATTTCGAGCGGTCTATCCCGTAATGTGTGACAGGATGTAGGGATCGTTTGATGTGCTCGGTTAGTGGTGGGTGGGAGGGGTTAGTGGTGGATGGGAGACAGCGACGAACGGCTGAAAGGTGTAACGAGTCACGACCGTGCTGAATGAAACATTACTCCGGCCGTGTTCTGTGTTTCCTGATATTGTCTGAGATGGAATTAAAACCAGATTGTTCGTGAAACTCAGGTGCCTTTCGGAGGAAACGTTTGACCAATTATCATTGCGACTGTAACAAACTGGCAGTCACTCTCTTACTACTCCATCTTCACTGCTGCAATGTGCCAAGCTTATCAGCTGTGTGGTGACACTGTCTTTACCGCCCGCCCCCACAGCACAGCCACAAGTCGCTGCAGGACTGCGTAATGGAGATGTCGGAGAAGGAGCCGCGGGAGACGGTGATCGGTCGCGATCGACACGGCTTCGAGTACCTGCACCTGCCGGAGCTGCTGGTGCGCGACGTGCGTCTGTATCGGCGGCGGCCGTGGCGGGCTCCGGCCGACTGGAGCGCCCCGCCGCCGCCGGCCATCTCACCACCCCGCCTGGTCGCCGCCGGACAGCGCTGGACCAAGACAAAGCTGCAGAAGCTGCAGAAGAAGCTGCTGGCTCTGCGGAGGCAGCACGTGGCGGCGGCGCCGCGGGCTGCTTCTACGCGTCACGCCTGCCTCCGACCGGCCACGCCGGCTGGCTCGGAGGACGGAGAGAGCGGGGAGGAGGCTGGGGAAGGAGAGGAGGGAGAGGAGGAGGTTGTCGACCCAGGGGACGCTGGAGGCCGACAGGATGACGACTGGCGGGCACCGGCGCGGCTCAGCACTGGCGGCGGCCGCGGCAGGGGCAGGGGAAGAGGACGGGGCAAAGCCAAAACTCCCGTGCAAAATAAGAAACGCGCATCACCAGCCAAATGCGTATCGCCAATCATCATCAAGAAACACGTAAGTATTTTTTTATAATCGTGCACAGTAATGAAGTTCCAAAATAAGGCTTTGTTTGGAAAAATCATAACCAAATGCTTCCACTTATATTTGAATGGCGGGCAACCACGAAAAAAAAACGTATGTCATTTGAGATATGTTAAAATCGCTACATTTTGCTGGGTTGTTTGCGACATAGTTGATAAAAAACATTGATTTGATCAGTTACGCCGTTTTAACGATCGGACCCAATCCCGGTGGATTAAACTAGCCAAAGCAAAAAGCACGTATTTATGGCTCGACGTTTTTGCAGCAATGCTTCAATTCTGCAAAGGAAAACGACGTATGTCATACATGTGTGCTTTTCTGCAGCTGCATGAACCGCTGTTACGCAAATGCACTTCTACGTATTTTTTGCATACACCTTTTCTTAATGCGAATCGGCGTCTGTTCAGCTCAATTCGGCATTTCTCATTTAAACCGACAGCAGACATACTGTTTGGAATTTATGCATCTCACATCGGCGTAACACAACTCCCGCGGGCAAGGGATTAACAAATTGACACGTTGCAACCGTGCACTGTCAGATTGTGTAGCCTTTTTGCATGGGGAGTGTGTTACGTCGATGTGAGATGCACTATATGTCATACACGTATGTTCTGATGTCGGTTTAAATTATATACTGCGAATTGAGCTTGAACAGACGCCGATTTTGATTAAAGAAATGGGTGTTACGTGAATTCGTTTCTGTTGCCTAATTAACATTCCGCGGATGATACGTTTGAAAAAGTTATCTCCTCGTTTGAATGTACCCTTGATCGACCGCACGAAACCACCTTGTGATTTCATCCCGTCTCTTACCGCTGTCGATACCTTGCCTTGATCGATACATCGATACCAACATCTGTACGGCTGCCGACAAACCACTCTGTACAGCAGCTGACGTACGATGATTATATGCAGGCAGCACGTCGAGGCGAAGTGCAGAGCGCTGCCGCCAGACGGTACGATCAATGCACATAGTTAATGCTCGCCTTTAATCTGGTGAGGAGTGCAGGAAGTGCTTTGCACACACGTGCAGCACGTGGACGAAACTTACGGCATGGTTATAACCGCGCCGGCACTGAATGCGGCCGGGGGGGTGAACCGTTTGTCGAAATAATGCCGCACACCTCTGGAGGGCTACGGAGGCCAGACGACGGTACCGTGATGGTGCTGAACGGGAGTGGGAAGACGAGGTATTCGTGCGTCATAACCTACAACGAAACCTATTACCATGCCGGAGTACAAGGGCCGGAAATCACGGCATAAGCGACGCAACTAGCTTGTGTTCCTCTGGCACAACTTACAAGGACATACCAGCGAAAAGTCGGCTGAAGGTGGTGGCCGCTAGCTTTCTTTCTGTTACCTAGTACATGCATGGGCTACATCAATAACATTGCAAGTCACACTGTGGCTGAGAACGGTTCGAATGAAAAATTGTCGCTACTGACTGCGCTGCTGTACGCAACCAACGCTCGAGATACTTTGAGGTCAAAATCAGGTCACAAAGGTCACTATTTGCAAGAGGTCTACGAAAGTCATGCGACATAAGTTCTACGAGTTATTTTACACGCATAATTCGATAGAAGCAGCCATTTTCACAACCTGACACCATTTAAGGTCAAGGTCAGGCCACATAAGGTCAGCATTTGAAATGGATAAATATCAATAAAAAGCATGTTTGTATGTCAGTTTTGTCTCATAAATACAGCGGTGGTATTTATTTGTCTGTATCTGGTCACTAAAAGCTTGAAAAAATAACTTAACAAATTACGTCAATTGTTACTCATACTTAGGGAGCCATAAGTCAATCAAAACTAAAGAAATTGCTTTTGAATTTTGTTTGGGCGTCGTCCATACTTTCTTTTCTCATATATTATATATATATATATATATATATATATTATATATATATATATATATATATATATATTTAAATAAATAAAATATACATATACATATATATACTTTAATATATATATATTACATATACACTATACACATACACACAATATAACAATATTTATATATATATATATATATATATATATATATATATATATATATAGTATATATTCAGTTTTGTATACATGGGCGCAAAATAACCAAGCAGTTGTTGCGCCCTAAAACCCCAATCAACAACAACAAAGTTTTGTATACCTTTTTATTTCTTGAAGTTTCTGATTTTGAGGAAACTTTCGGAAGAAAGATGTAATATTTTTATTTGACTTTCTAAGGGCAAACCCGCAAAGTTTCGGCAACCCGAGATAGCCATTTTAAAGATGATTTTATTTCTTTTGAAGTTTTTCGTTTGCACTTTGTTTTAAAACTGGATTTCCTACGATTTGTCAAACATTTATCGTTTCTCCACCAAAAATGTCATGACATGACGTCATTAAAACGTCATAATCTCCCAAAGCATTTTTTTTCTAGAAGACGTAGAATTAATGCAGCATAAGCCTTACGTCGTATTTATCATGTTTTTTAGTTATGGAGAAAATCAGGGAGGGGTACAGATCCCCCCTTCCCAGCGGGGCGTGGGTTAAGTGAGGTTCGCGTCTACAAAGTGCATCTAATTTTCTTTCCGTTGGTTTAACTAAGCACAACCATAATGTCATAACCAATTAGCTGTATCCTTCAACGCGAAACACTGTCTCCGGGCAAATATTGAAATGATGAAATGACCTTATTTTGCGTGTTTCTTATTTTGCCCGGCAGAAATACAAGGGCAAGCGTGTTGCGTCCGCTGCTGCCTCCGCCGCAGCCACGCCAACAACAACTCCCAGCAAACCACCGGTGGATGAGGTGAGCTGGCTAAGACGAAATGCCAACAGAACGGTGAAAGTGACCGGTATATTGGTGATATCTTGTCAATTCTTGCTTTGTACATTTAGCTCTCAGACCTGAAGCTACCTGAAGTTCCTGATTATTCTGAAAGTGAAATAAATATCCCACTCATGTTTTACTCCCCGTTCTGTATCTGCTGGTCCCACCACACCCCAATACCTCATCTCACCAGCTTGTATTCGTTTCAGAACACGTGCGAGTACTGTGGGCCTATCCGTAAGGAGTCAGAGGGCGAGGAACGCTCACCGCTGCTTCCAAAAACAGGTACGTCTGCTGGACTTCACCCGGACTGTGCATCCCGGTCAATGTTATCCCCAACCTAGCAACGGACCAACACACGGAGGTGAGGCGCGACTGCAGTGTGCGCGTTTGTGGCTAGTCGGTGATCGTCTGGACACTGTCGGTGGCTCGTGATCCGTGCTTCTGTGACGCGTCGGGGGCAGCAGGAGTGCGTCGACTGTCGTATCCCAGACTAAGCTGGCCGCTGGACGGTGGTGTTACCGGCTACACTCTGCAGGGCTGGAAAAAACGGGGTTTTCATCCAAGTCCACTGCGTAGTGTTTTTTTGTGGGTTTTATGGGTGTTTTTGGTGTTTTTCACCCGCTCTTAGCCATACGACATATGATGGAATGTCTCAATTTTGACAGTTGTAAGTATGCAAACATTCTTAGACAGGATGTTGCGTGTATTTAATACGTGTAACGTAACACAATAATATGTGCTAGATAACAACGATTAAATTTCACATTACAAATCTTTCATCTCTTCGGTCAGTAGAGATTGAAGTTCAATGGACAACTTTGTTCCTTAAGAAGAGTTGGGAGTCGGAATGTTTGAATGAGGGGAAATGCAACATTTTTTCCTTTTTAATCATCATAAGTCTGGAAACAAAACACATCAAATTCAATGATGCACGATCATCTTTGTTTCCATAAAGTTACGTCGGGAACTCGCTCAGTACCATTTTGATTATATAAAAAAACGGAGTGGGGAGTTTTCTTCAATTTACCCACCCAACCCCCAACCCCAAAAAGGGTAATGGGTAGTGCCAACCCTGTCACTCTGACTGTCACTCTGTGTCACCGACTTCAATTATAAATAATATTGTTGTTTCGCATAGTTCTAAAAATCCTTGGCTACACTCTGACGGGCGGCTGTGTGTGCTCTGTTGTCTCTGGCTGACGGGCGGCTGTGTGTGCTCTGTTGTCTCTGGCTGACGGGCGTCTGTCTGTGTGTGCTCTGTGTCTCTGGCTGACGGGCGGCTGTGTGTGCTCTGTGTCTCTGGCTGACGGGCGGCTGTGTGTGGCTCTGTGTCTCTGGCTGAGTTTGCGGCTGTGGTGTGCTCTGGTTGTTCCCTGGCTGACGGCGGTGTGTGTGCTCTGGTTTGTCCTCTGGCTTGACGGGCGGCTGGTTGTGTGCTCTGGTGTCTTCTGGCTGACGGGCCGTCCCTGTGATTGTTGCTCTGTGTCTCTGGCTGACGGGCGGTGTGGTGGTGCTCTGTTGTCTCTGCTGACGGGCGGCTGTGTGTGCTCTGTGTTCTGGCGACGGGCGTCTGCTGTGTGCTCTGTGTCTCTCGGCTTGACGGGCGGCTGTGTGTGCTCTGTTGTCTCTTGGCTGACGGGCGCTGTGTGTGCTCTGTTGTCCTCTGGGCTGCGGGCGGCTGTGTGTGGCTCTGTGTTCTCTGGCTGACGGGCGGCTGTGTGTGCATCTGTTGTCTCTGGCTGACGGGCGGCTGTTTGTGCGCTCATGTTGCAGAGTGGCGCTGCCAGCTCGGTGTGAGCCGGTTTCGTTCGGAATCCGGCGGGTCGCCGCAAGTCTCGTCGCCCTCGGACCCCGCCCCCGCCCTCCTCCTCCGAATCCGAGGCGGAGGTGGACAACTCGGCGCAGTCCTCGGACGCTGAGGAAGAAGAGGAGGAGGAGCCTGGGGTGTCGGTCGAGGACGAGTCGCTGCTCGACTCGCTGGTGGACGGTGGCGCCAGGATGTCCGACGACTCGAGCGCGGAGACCGAGACGCCAAACGCCGGCGACGAGTCCAGGGTCGAGGAAGACGCGGAAGACTCGAGGATGGAGGGAGGCGATGAGGATTCCAGGATGTCTGACGGTGGCGAGGGCAAGGTCGGCGAGGACTCGAGGATGTCGGAGGAAGAAGAAGACAGTGTGATGGACACGACAGAGGCGGAGCGAGCGCCGTCCTCGGCGTCTGACGGGTCCCGGCCGGGCTCGACCACGCCATCCAACGCCTCCGACGGCGGTAACCGAGTGAAGACGGTGACGGACACTCTGACGAACGGTGTGTCGGAGACGTCCGACCAGTCACCAGCGGCGGCGGATGGTGGCGGTAAGACGCGCGCCGAGTCACCAGTGACGGCGGATGGTGGCGGTAAGACGCGCGCCGAGTCACCAGTGACGGCGGGTGATGGTGAGGTGATGGCCACCGAGTCACCAGCGGCGGCGGATGATGGCAGTGAAACGCCCACCGATTCATTGGCGGCGGCGAGTGATGGCGAGGTGAACGGGCTCCCTGCCGGCGCCGAGAGCCCCCCGGCGGCCGGCGGTGGTCGGGTTGGACCTGTGTCGCCGGTGGGAGCGGCTGGAGACGGGCAGGTCTCAGCAGCAGCAGCAACAGATGTGACCGCTGGGGATGTGTCGCCGGCGGGAGCGGCTGGAGACGGAGAGGTTTCAGTAGCGGCAGAGGTGGCCGCTGGGGATGTGCCTGGCCCCAGTGGAGACGCCGCCCCGCTGGTCGGATCACCGCCGGGCAGTGACGCCGCTGAGAAGACTGCGGTGCAGCCAGCAGCGGAGCCGACCGAGGTCAAACCGAGCTCCGGTGCAGACGCCGAGGAAACAGTCAGCTCGGACGACATCAAGTCGACTCCCGCCGTCTCGAAAGCTGGCGCAGGTGCCGTGAAGGCGGAACCGGACGACCTGAAGCCTGGGGACCTGAAGACAGAAGGCAGCAGTGACGTAAAGCCGTCAGAACACACCAAACCAGAGGCGGGCTCTCTGAAGGTAGACCTTACTGTCGTGAAGCCAGACCCCGACTCTGCCGACATCAAGCCCTCCGCCGCCGCCGGCACTGCAGTGAAGTCTGAACATAGCCCTGCCACTACCGGTACTGCAGTGAAGTCTGAACCTAACCCTGCCTCCACCGGCGCTGCAGTGAAGTCTGAACCTAACGCTGCCACTACCGGTACTGCGCTGAAGTTGGATCTGAACGGAGTGCTGAAGCGGGAGGAGCTGCCGGAGCTGCCGGAGCTGCCGGTGCCGGATCCCATCCCGGAGCCTGCCGAGGTTCCGCCGCCCGACGCGGATCACTTCCTGCTGGTGGCCGACTCGTTTGACAGCCTGCGGCGGCTCATCAGCCAGTTCAGACCCGGACAGGCCGCCGACAATAAGAAGAAGGTGGGTCGACGCACGGCTGGGTGGGACAGGGACGCCGCTGGCTAGGAGGGAGGGCACGGGCCGTGGCCACTGGCGAGCCTGGCAGTTACTGTCAGGTGGCTGATGGGTGGAGGGCGTTGACCAAGTTCTATGGATGCTGTTGAAGTGTTAGATGAACTGATGCAGCTATCTTTACTAACCACAACGAGCTTGAAGTTTTATGAAGACTTAATCATTCGTGGCATCATCCAGCGTGAACAATATTTTGCTTCTCTTGATAGCTGAACAATGGGGTCGGTCGGTACGCTCGTAAACACCATGTTAATACCTATTCACCTGTTCTTTCAATGAGCAAGCATTATGTGCCGAGCACGCTGCAACTCAGTCTGTTTGCGATGTGTTCTCAGAAATCCAAACAGCCACCTTGCGAAGTGGAACTGCACGCCGAGCTGAAGAAGATTCTGGACGAGCTGGAACCGCTGGAGGCCAAAATCAACCTGTCAGTACGGCGCATGCGCAAACGGCTATGCCAGGAATGGCTCGACTTTCTCAAACGGTAAGTTTCTTGTCCATGAAAGCCAATCGACATGCTAGTATAATAAATGCAAAATATATCCGTTCTTGGATCAATTTCTTTGAATATATCACATTACCAAATACCAAACATCGTCATCTGAAACTTAATCTGTTTATTTGACGCTACACTATGATATACTTGGATTGTAATTGTTGCCCAATCTCATGTTTCATTTTCAATAAGAAACGATGCAATACATCATATTCAACATGACAATCTGTGTCACGTAAATCTGCGCTGCTGATCCGATGGTTTGGTTTGCTCGTCTGACGCTCGCGACTCTCCCGTCTGTGTTTACCAGGCCTGCCGACTACCGCGACCCAGGAGAGTCCGTGTGGCGAGAGCCAGGTGACCCGGCGCCGGCCCCGCCCCGCCAGCTGCCGCCGCCGCCGCCGCCGCCGCCGCCCTCGGACGAGGACAGCTGTGACGGTACGTCCCGCGGACCACACAGGACGCTGCCGCCGCTCAGTTCAGCCGGGCGACACGCTGATGAAGTGGGCTGTCTTGTGTTGACTTTGAGAGCGGTACAAACCGCTTCGTCATGCTACTGTGAGAAAACTAACTTGTCCCAAAGTTGTGTTTTGTTTGTTCGAGTTTCTGCAGTCTTGAAGTTTTCTGGGAGTTGTCGACAGTAATTTAATTTACTTAAATCAAATTACATTCAAGACAACGTCCGTGTCTCATTCATTTTTGATTGCACAGCCACAGTTGTCTCATTGTTAGATGCTTGCTGGCAGAGTCCGCTCTGCGTGTTTGCTATGCTGAGGAGTCGTCGAGGTATGTAATAACACAGCGATTTGTGTGACGTCCATCGTGCTTCTCCGGTCTTCTGTGGTGTATTTTTGGCCTGCGTATGAACGGTGACTGAGTTCTGACTGTGCGGGTGTCGTATAGCGCCGTCTGTATCAGTGTCAGAGTCCGGTGTGAGTCTGACTGTACTGTAGTGTCGACTGACGCCACTGCGCCCCTTCTGTCCTGCAGAGATGGGCCGGCGGAAGCAGCGGAGTCGCGCCGCCAAGCGTCGCCTGCCGCTCAACAACTACCGCGAGCCAGAGCGGCTGACGGAGCGTTCTGGTCGCAGCCGGCGTCCCGGTGCCTCAGCCAGCGCCGCCAGCGCGGCGCCCCAGGTCAGCTCTCGGGGCCGGCTGAGGAAGGTGCGGAAACTGGACGACTTCGCATACGATGAGGACGATACACTTCCTCCGGCGCGGCGGGCGCGTGACTTACCACCGCCGCCGGCTGCTCCGTCGCAGACAGCGGCAGAGGGGAAGCAGGACCCGCAGCAGCAGCAGCAAGACACGCAGCAGCAGCAGAGGGTGGCCCCACGCCCTGTCGCCCCTGCCCGCGTCTCTCACATCGCCGAGCCATCCCCGGCCTGGAACGATGCCCTGGCCCTGCTGGGGGCGGCGCGGCCGGCTGCGCGGCCGATGCCACGACCGATGCCACGACCGATGGCACCGCGACCCGCGGTACCGACCGGCACTTTCTCGAGGGTGGTGCAGCGGGGCCGCCGTGCCGGACCGCCTGCCGGCCGTATCCTACAGAGAGCGCTGACGGTGCGGCCGCCGCGGCCCGCGCCGCCGCCGGCCCCGCGGCCCCGGCCCGTCATGACCAGTCATGGTGCTACCGTGCTGCCGGCCGCCGGGAAGCGCCGCTTCGTGGTGCGGATGGGCAGCGACGGCAAGATGTTCATGGAGCAGCTGTCGGGCGTCAGTGGTGCTGGTGGTGCGGCCGCGGTGGTGCTGGGGTCGGCAGGGGGCGTTGCTGCCGGTGGTGCCGGTGGTGCGGTGGTGTTGGGGTCGGCAGAGGAGAGGCAGCAGGAGGAGGAGGAGGAGGCTGACGCTGACGATCCTGCGATGGATGGAGAGGCGTCCTTAGAGGCGGCTGGCTCCAACTTCGCAGCGCGGCCGGTGGAGGTGCAGCCTGTACACCAGCTGCCTCTGGATCACGCCAGTCTGGTGTTTACTCCCTCTACGAGTCCGGCTCGGCCTCTGATGCCCAGACAGCCGATGCAGCCAGCCTGGCCGCGCCGGCCGAGAGGCAGAGGAATGGTGCGGTCCCCCGGTCCGCGGCCGCTGGTGCAGCACCGGATCGCGCCCGGCGGGGGCACGCGCCCCGTCCGGCCACCGTTTGGCATCCTCCGGCCGGTCGGCGGCATGGTACGTATCGTCCGGCCGGCTACCTCTACCGTCCAGCTGGCCGGCACCACCACCAGGATCGTGATAGGGTCGAGTTCTGCCCCAGTCTCGGTACAAAATATAGCCCAGTTCTCGACACAAAACCTAGCCCAGTTCTCGACACCAGCATCTGTACCGACCCCGGTCCCGGCTGTGTTCCCGGCCCCAGTCCCGACTCCGGCTCCGACCCCAGCTCTGACCCTGGCGCCCGCTCCGACCCCGACTGCGGCCCCGGTCCTGACTGCGGCCCCGGCGGCTCCGGCGGCAGCAGCGGCCCCAGCGATCAGTTCCCTGCCGTATGAGCCGGACGTGGCCGCCAAGGTGGCTGCAGTGATGCGGCAGCTGCAGTCGATGAACGTCGTGCTCACCAATGAGAAGGCGCAGCAGGTCGCAGTCAAAATCCTGGCCGAGGCCCGCCGCAAGAAGCTGCTGGCTGGTTCCCCAGCAGTGGCGCCCGCGGTCGCCGGCGGCTCAGTCACGGTCTCTACGGCTCCGGTGGTTACTGTCGCCTGCGCCCCTGCTGTCGCCTCGGCTTCGGTCGCCACCCCGGCCTTCCCCGGCGTCGGAGCGGTCCGGCCGCCGGTAGTGTCGATGAATGTGCTGCCTGGTCAGACTCGCCGCATCCCCTGCTACCGGCCAGTACCAACCGGCACGCCACGGATGCAGGTGGTCAGACGCGTGGTGCAGCAGCCAGCAGCGGCGGCGGCGGCTGGCTCCGACCCGCTTCAGCTCGCCATGGCGGCCAGCGGCCTGTCCGACCTGGTACCGACGGCAGCCTCCGCCAGGCAGCCGACACCCGCCGGCCCTGTCGGCGACGCGGTGATGACCACAGCCGTCCTCTCAGCGGCACCTGCTGGTGCGGCGGCCGTGAGCTCGGTGGTGCTCGGCCGGGCAGCGACGCCGTCCAAAGTGCGGCCCTCTGTCCCCACTCCACCGACCACCGCCAGTCACACGGTGTCCGCGCTGGCGGCAGCAGTCGCCACCAGTCAGACTGCCGGTACACCCAGCCCAGCTCCGTCGGCGTTCGCTGGTGCCGCCGCCACGCCGACGAAGACGGACCTTCCTGCGGCGACGCCGGCCGCCGCCAGGCAGGGCAAGATCGTGATGGTGCGGCGCGGCGGCGAGCAGAAGCTATGTATCCAGCTGGCTAGCGGGCAGCTGGTGGAGCTGTCTGACACGCAGGCCAGCACGGTGCGTCAGGAGGCGCAGCGGCGCAAGAAGTCGCTAACGCCCGGCACCGCCGCCGAACAGTGACCGGGGCCGCGTCGGAGCGCCACGCATATCGGTGGGAAGAGTACAGACAGACAGAGCTCAGCTGTCGGCTAGACAGGACCAGGTCAGCCAGCCGAGTCACGGACCACTGACCAGGGCAGGGGACGAGATGCCAGGCCACTGTCAGGTTTTAGAATGGTTTTAATTCAGGTGGTTTCAAAGCTTTCCATCGACTCTTTTATCGAGCATCGAGGCTCGGCTATGCGACAGACAGCGCCGCTCGGTACATTTGCGGCAAATAGCCTGTTTGGTGTCGGGCGGCGTACCAGTTCAATGTTTCTTTGATGTCGTAGGTATCAATTTGGTCAGCTGTCACCTCAGGGTTGACTGCGTGTACTGCCAGAGTCGGAGAGTGAAGGGCGCGTTCCATGGACGGGCAGTGGAAGGCGGCTGTGAGAAGAGAGTGCCGCTGACCATGGGCCCCATGGACGCCAGAGGAGGGGCATCTGTGTTGAATTACAATTAGCAGTGAGAGGCAGCAGGAAGTCCAGCGTTCAAAGCATGAGTGGTGCGCGAGATGTCAGCACTGAGATTCGATGCGATTGCCCGAGCGTTGTTCGAGCGTCTTTTGAGCGTTGTTGGAGCGTCTTTTGAGCGTTGTTCGAGCGTTGTTTCCTGTGAGGACGCTGTATGAGTTCTCGTTTGTGGTCATCATTTCACGCTCGCCGGTCGGAGTCGGTGAACACATTGGTCGCGTCATGTGGTGTGACGTCATGCCCTGCACTATGACGTCACTCTGTGACCAATGAGCTGAAGCTGAGGGCGACCGTCGCCGAAAGACCGGGGCGTACCCACGAACGTGACATGTCACGCTAGCGAGTGTCTTATAGTGGTTAGTTTAGCCGGTAGAGGCTGCGTAGAGTTGGCACATTTTCTCACCAGTATCCACGGTCTACCGGTGTCGTAAGACATGTAATGCTATTTTTGACTGCGTAATATATCGTCTCTGGATCCTATTTCTGTGAGTTTGATGGCAGGTGGAACTCGGCGATCTTCAACGCATCATTACAGTGAACACTGAGCTATATTAGATCTGACCAGATCAGAGCCTCCGTGAGCCAGAGCACAGACCAAAACTCTGTCTCAGTGGTCTCGGGTGGATCCGGGGCAAGGGGCCATGCCCCCCCCGAAAGGTCCTGATACTGTGATTTGGCTCCTCAAAACGCTCGGTATCTGTAAATTTATCGTACAATTGCCCGCAGCAGTAAAAAATAGCTATCTACAGTCAAAAACTTGAAAAATTCGTGACATAACACAAGTTTTGCGATTGCTTATGCAAATTTGGGAATGGGAAATTAATTACATTAAGTGTGGTAGAGGCTCTCCCTGGCCTTAAATTGCTGGCCTCAGTGACCAATATTTGTATCATACCGAGATTTGCAACCAGGAAAAGTGTTATCTGAGGCTTGGCGCCACTCGTGGTCTGATTCCTGGGGCATTCCAAGACAAATCGAAAAAAATGACACCCTGATATTTGTGAAAATTCAGAAAATGTTTTGTTGTGGTAATCTGGGGCGCTAAAGCCAGCTGTTACAGTCTTAATTTTTGCTCATATCAGCGGTCACCGAGTTATAGCCTCGGGCATTTTTGAGAGGTCATGTTGTAAGGCCATCTTCGATCGCCTGTAGCTTGTAAACTAACTGCACGAACGCAACATAGTTTCGCATGGTTTAGTACGCAATGATGCGAGGAAACTTTTCTTTTGGCGATTTCGGATTTATATTTTTTGTGTTTTTACCCCGTGACTTCGTGACCTGGTTTTCCATGAAATACCTCAATCTGTGATACCAAAAAAGTGCATTTTTGTCTGAAGCCAAATCAGTCTTAATCAATATTCTTTTTAAAAAAACTATAAGCTTGGCCAAAACTCCGATAGGCGGCGCTGGGAACATATATCTGTGTATCTTCAGACTGGGTAGAGATACCGAGATGCAGTATACACCAGCGTATAGGGCTAACTATTCTGAGAGGAAAATGTATATACTTTTGTGATCTACGGTCAAGGTCAAGGTAGTAATTAAGGTCAAATATTGCAGGTAGCGCTATGAACACATGTCCGTGAAGTTAGCGTCATCGTATCACACAACTCCAGCGTCAGCTTTTGATTTTCCAAAAAACTTTGTAAGCAGGTCATGCTGACCGTGCTGATTCCAAAAATCAAGTCCATTTTGCGATAGCGATTGACCTTCCAGGTCAAATTCAAGGTCAAATGATGGGGAACGCGCTGGATCCCAAAGTTACCGTACGATTTGCTTTAAAAAAGTTTCAAACGATTCCTTGCGTCAAAATCTAGCGTCAGCCTGATCTTTAGGTTTCAAGTCATGACCTTCCAGATCAAATTTAAGGTCAAACTTTTAGTTTTCCCAAAACTTTGATCAGACCATGCTGATTCCAAAAGTTAACTCCATTTTGCGAAAGCGATTGACCTTTTAGGCCAAAGTCAAGGTCAAACGAAGGGGAACGCGCTGGAGCCTTAAGTTACCCTCCGGGTCTCAAACGATTCATTGGGTCAAAATGTAACGTCAGCTTGATTTTCAGGTTTCCCTAGGTCATGACCTTCTTAAAGGTCAAACTTTTAATGTCCAAAAAACTTTGTTTCTTCGTATACAGGTCACGTTTATTTTGCGATAGCGTTTGACCTAAATCTAACGTCAACATGATTTTCAGGTTTCTATGTCATGACCTTCATAAAGGTCAAATTTGTAATTTTCAAAAAAAAATCTCTTGCACCGGTCAATCAGACCATGCTTATTCTAAAAATCAAGTCTATTTTGCGACAGCGATTGACCTTCTAGGTCAAATTCAATGTTAAACAAAGGGGAACGCGGAAGCCTTAACCCGCGCCGGGCCGGGGGGAAGTTTAACCCCCCAGGTTTTTTCCGGGATATCGGGAAAACGGCGGCGCGTAGCGCCGCCAGATTTTAAACCTGATTCATTCATCTTTCCCCAGCCTTCTCTTTGTATTACTTCAGGTCAGGTCAGGTCCCAGGCGGTCATGTGACCCTGCCTCCAAAAATAGTTCGCGGCCCCTACCAAAGCCAGAGTTTTTTGTTGATCAGGTTTCGTACTTACAGGATTTCATGAAAGCATCGCTACTATATGTTTGTATTTTTCCTGAATTTTTCATATGGGTGACCTTAAGGTTCAGGTCATTTTCCCTGAACATTATAAGTCAAAGGGGAAATAATATAAAGTAAAATGCTTTCCATTCCTAGGTTACGCATGGTATCAGCCCCCCAATTCTCTTTATCATTGTTATTATAGGCCATTTCTTGGAAGCGGGTGCAGTCTTTCTTCTGTAATCCCTACAGGGCAGGCAGAGGTCTTCCATGAGAGCCACCAACACCTTTTCATAACTCTCGATACAATTGAGATAGTATTGAACACAGCACCAGTGTGTTTATCTCGTCAAGACGCGTCTCCCAATGTACAACATGACCTTATTGGGTCACAACTTGACCTTGACCTGAGGTAAAATTTTTAGGTTGATCTAAACTGGTAACCATATACATGATTGGAAGTGCCTTGACGAGACAAACACGATGGTGTCACAATCTTTTCCCTATCTTACTTACGTAAACAGTTATTCGTGAAAACACTTTTGGCAGAAAATAGCCTTTTTGACTTTTGATGACCTCTGGAGCCCAAACTATTGACCTGAGATGAAATTTGAGGGCCTGCATGCAATTGGAAATTTAAATAGCTAACTAATGCGTCTTTACTTGTTTGCTCCTAGCTATCATAGTTTCCGAGATAATTGGGGGTATTGGAGCTAAAGTCATAAATCTTTGAAAATTTGACCTTTGATGGACCTCTGGTGACCCCTAATTTGACCTGATACAATTTTCACTGAAATAGTTTTTGAAATCGCCTTTGACGAGCTCTCGAAATGAGGTTTTTGGTTTAGTCAGGTCCCATAGGAGCCGAGTTGGACGGGGGGCGTCGAACGCCCCCCCCCGCCCGAGGGAAGGGTGGCCGCCGAGCACCGACCCGGCGCGGTTTACCCGCGCCCGCTGGGTATCCAGCCGAACGCGCCCCGCTGGGGTGGGGAGATTCTACCCCCTCGTTATCTTTCTGAACCAATAACCGTAAGCGAGACCACGCAATACGGCAATCGAAAGGTCTCATTGATACGCACTCAAAAAGCATGCGTGAAATTTTTTTCGAAATTAACGTCTCTATGTCAGTTCAAGGTCAGGTTAAAAGGTCAAAATGGAGAATATTTTAGTTTTTGGGCCATTATTTTTCTATCCAAAGCTTAGGATTTGTAACTAATTTAAGCACAAAGTGTCACAAAAGGTATAATGAAACTCCTGAGTTAAGCAAAAGTGAAATTAAAGCAAAGGTCAAGGTCGAATTATTCGGGTCACAAAAGGTCACTTGATGGCATGAAGGTCTACGAAAGTCATGCGCACATTTGTTTTATGGGTGTTTTACACGTGTTATTCGATAGTTAGAAGCCATTTTTGACAATTTCTGACACCATAAAAGGTCAAAGTCAGGTCTTCATAATGGGTCAAAATGTGAAATTTTGAACCAAAAAATACCTTTTTTAAGTCCAGTTTTGTTCTCAGAAAAACAGCTGTGAAGTTTATTTGTCTCTATCTGGTCAAAAAAGGTAAAAAAAGTTATTTGAAAAAATGACGTAATGAGTTACTTACACTTGGGGAGTCATAATTCAGTCAAAATTTCAGATATTGTTTTGAAATTTGGTTTGGGTTTTGTTGATACTGATTTCTCTTACACATATTCCGGTTTTTCAAATATTTTTGGAAATTTTGGTTTAATGATCATTTTTCTGAAAAAAATCATTTTGGATTTTTGGGGATCAAAAAATAATTTTTTGGAAAATCCGAGATTGCTATGTTGAAGACAATGTAATTTCCCAACTATTGATGTTTTTGTTTTTTTATTTGCTTCACACGTCAATTTTCTACGATTTTGCAAACATCCATCGTTATTCCACCAAAAATGGCATGACATGATGTCATCAAAAGGTAATTTTCTTCCAAAATTATTTATCGATTTCATCATTTTTTTTGGAGAAGACGTCAAATTGATGTTGGATAAGGTACTACAAGTTTTACGTCGGCATATGCCATGGTTTTTTGAGTTATTGAGAAATAGCCGGGACGGGGGGGCAGATGTGCTCACCCAGCGGGGCGCGCGTTAAGAACCCAAGAATCGTTTGAGGGCCATCTTAAAAGCAAATCTGAGGGTAACTTAAACAACTCATTCCTGGGAGGGTATGAAAAGTTATAACGAATCTGTCAGGGGGGGGGCATTCGGCCCCCTTCAGATCTCCGCTCCCATAAGAGCTAGAAACATGAAACTTTAGTATGTAGTATTAGGGTCGACATGTTAACTCTATTTTGCTTCAAATTGTGGTTGAACCTTGGGCCACCTATCTCTAATGCTCAAATGACATATCATCAAAAAGTCATATTTGTCAAAACATGATATTTTCAGGAAACCTTGCCATTATCTCAGAAACTATGGCAGCTAGGAGGAATCAGAAAAAAACACTGTAAAGCAGTTTTAATTGTCTTTCGCGGCTATGGCATCAGAAATGACCTCAGGTCAATGGTTTGGGCTGTAGAGGTCAACAAATGTTAAAAAACTTGTTTTTCCGCAAAAGTTTGCTCGTTAATAACTTTGTGTATAAAACACATAGAACACTTATTTTGATACCATCGTGTTTCTCTCGTCATTGCGGTTCTAATCATACTAATTTTGTCAAATCGAAAATTTGACCCCGGGTCAAAGTCAAGGTCAAGGTGACATAAGTCGGTCACACTGCACATCAAAAGATGCGTATTGACGAGACAAACGTTTTGAGACCATTTGCGAGTCTCTATGGCGTTCCTGTCACGAGTTATTCATAACAAATGTTCGTGACCTTGAATGACCTTGACAAAGGTCATTGACTAAAAATTCATCCTGTTCATCAAGAAGGGGTTGAGATTACATGATACTAAAATAATTTGATTGATACAATGTGTTAAACCCTTGTTTTTCATTTTTCACCATATATTTATATTGGAAGGTTAACATTTGACCTGACATTCAGGTCATCAAGATATTTAGATACCACCCTGAAAACTTTTTCAAAACATATTAATTGGGCATGTTTTCTCCCACATATATTTCCGTTTTTTTTGAAACATCATGAAAATAAAAAACTTTTTATGCATTTTTGAAAAAAAAAAAAATAGTTTTTCAAAATTTTCGCCCCGGTTTTCAAAACTTCAAAATTTTGAAATTTTTGAGATTGCCATCTGAAGAAGATAAATTCAATCTACCGAATGTCTGTTTTCGCTAACACTTCCTTAACACACAAAAATCTCCACCGGAGATGCTTAACCATGCAAAGAATTTTGTGTCCAAACGGCCGCCGAACATGCCCCCTTAAAAAAACTGTCTTGAACCCCTTAAATAGTTTAATTTGGGGAAAAAAAACACTATTCGATGCGCAATGAAATGTTAGGAAAAGTCAGCAAGTTTGAAGATTCTGGGTTGAGTTATGAATGAACTGTACGCGAAAACCTCTAAGGGGGGGGGATTCCCCCCCCGACGGTAATTGGGTTAAGGCTCCAGCGCGTTCCCCTTCGCTTGACCTTGAATTTGACCTGGAAGGTCAATCGCTATCGCAAAATTGACTTGATTTTTGTAATCAACATGGTCTGGTTGACCGGTACAAGAAATCATGAAGTTCTTGGAAAGTTAAAAGTTTGACCTCAAATTTGACTTTTAAAAAGGCTATGACATAAAAACCTGAAAATCACGTTGTTGTTAGATTGTAACCCAATAATTCGTTTGAGACCACTTTTAAGCAAATCGGACGATAACTTTAGGCTCCAGCGCGTTCCCCTTCGTTTGACCTTGAATTTGACCTGGAAGGTCATTTGCTATCGCAAAATTGACTTAATTTTTGGAAGCAGCATGGTCTGGTTGACATACACTTAAAGTTTGGGGAAAATCAAAAGTTGACGCTAGAGTTGCGTGACGACGATGACGCTAACTTCACGGACATTTTGAACACATGTATGTATATCTCTGGACTGGGTTAGGGTAGAGCTATCGAGATGCAGTAAACGACAATTAATAGGTATAAGTATTTTGAGACGAAAATGTAAATGTTAATAGGATCTAAGTTTGTGATAAGTTTGTGATCTGAGGTCAAGGTCATATTTAAAGTCCAATATTGAAATTACGACCTTAATAATGAATACGGCCATGACCTTAGTAGAGAAATCGAGATGCAGTAAACGACAGTGGATAGAGCTGTATTCTGAGTCGGAAATGTAAGCAAACTTTTCTGATCTGAGGTGAAGATTTGTGAAAGTAAAAAGTCTGTTTAACCCTCGCCCTACGGGAGCTTTTCTCATCCTCGCCCTTCGGGGGTCCTAAAACGACCCCCTGCTAACTTCCAAAACAAGCAACATAAAGCAACGCGGTAAAGACCAGCATGCTGCCCATCATGTGAGGAATCTAACTGTATCAAATTGTTAGGTTTCAGGTCAACGGGTGACCTTCCAGGTCTAGTGAGTGACTCAAAATAGACCACATTCAAAAAGAGCGATTTTGCTCTGTCCGTCGTCATTATTAAAGTTATGAAAATAACATGATTTGATTAGCGTCCAGGGGCGGCGGATTCGGGGGGCAGCGGGGGCAGCCGCCCCCGCTGGCAAAATCGAGCGGGGGCAAAGCTATCTTTTTGCCCCCATCTTCCGTAGTCAAAAAGGATATATAAAATGCAATATACATATGTTGTTGCACTTGCTGTTTATGTTTTTGCGCATAAAATGTTGCTCTTGAATATGAGGATTATGCTGCACCCGTGTTGGTCCTGAAGTGGACAAAATCTGGTCATGCGGCGATCGCGATGTGAAGTGGTCAGCATAGATGTAGATGCGGGTTATAGCCTTTGTAACGGCACCGGATCCAGAACGGAAGTTGGGGAGGGGGGGGGGCAAAAATATAAAAAGTATCACACAATTCTGAAAAGGAATCGGATTTCGCTCGCTTATGCATTGGTAGCTGATTTTAACCAAACTTTTACCTTTGTTAAAGTTGCTTATATTTCTTTCTGTATCATGAAATGTGTCTTTTTTTTCGATTTCGGACGGTTTGGAGGGGGGCAATTGCCCATTTTGCTCAACCGTAGATCCACCACTAGCTGGGAGTGGTTATATGAGGACCGTAATGGTCCTGAAGTTGGCAGAATACACATACCGAATCTTGCAATAAAGAGTTAAAAGTTATCGTTCAAAGTACTTAAAGGGAAATGTAAACGGGTGCCTATTCAGGGCCTCTCTAAGGGTCCTGGTCTGTTCAAGCTGAATCAAAAAATATAATAAGAAGAGGGCCCTTACAAATAAAAGTGGCCGAAATCCGCTAGAGTTTCTCATATTCAGTGAAGTTTTTTGGGAGGGTACCATGACTGGCTTCCCCCCTCTGAAGGTCTGGCTACGCCCCTTACTACGTAAACTGATTTGATCGACATCTTGCCCCCACTGGCGGATCCAAGGGGGACATCAGGGGCAAATGCCCCCGGCAGGAATCTGGGGGGCATTCAACATAAGTATGCCTCCCCGCGCGTTCCCTGTTGAACGTGAAAACAATGATCTCAGGAGAACACTGGGAAAGCTAGCAATTTTTCGGGGAAAAATAACAATTTATCGTCAAAATAGCCTTAGCAGCAGCCAAAATCCCAAACTCACCAATTCAAAACTCAAAATTCAAAACTCACTATTCACAGTCTAAAACTGAAAATCCGGCAATAAGTTCAGCACGTTATGGGGTACCCCAACGTTTGACCTCGAACTTGACCTCTTAGGTCAAAGGTCACGGTTGGGGTTATAGTCACGGACATCATATTTAGACCTTTGCTATCATCTGACACCATTTTGGAAAGGATCCGACAATAAATTCGGGACGTTCTACGGTACCCTGTCATTTGACCTCGAATTTGACCTCCAAGGTCAAAAATCATGGTTAAAGTCACTTTCATGGACGTTAGATATGGACCCTGGCTATCATCTGAGACCATTTTGGAAAGGATCTGGCAATAAATTTTGGACGTTAGGTATTTGGTACCCCATCGTTTGACCTCAAATTTAACCTACATGGTCAAAGGTCACGGTTGAGGTCACGTTCACAGACGTTATATATGGTCATTGACTATCATCTGAGACCACTTTGGAAAGGATCCAGCAATACATTCGGGGCGTTATGCGGTATCCAGTCGTTTGACCTCGAATTCGACCTCCAAGATCAAAGGTCAAGGTTGATTTCAATTTTCACGGTCACGGACGTTAGATATGGACCCTGGCTATGATTTGAGACCATTTGGGAAAGGATCTGGTGATAAATTCGGGACGTTATGCGATACCCTTCATTTGAGTTCGAATTTGACCTCCTAGGTCAAAGTTCACGGTTGAGGTCACGTTCACGGACGTTAGATATGGACCCTGTCTATCATCTAAGACCACTTTGGAAAAAGGATTCGGCTATAAATTCGGGATGTCATGCAGTAACCCGTTCTTTGACCTTGGATTTGACCTTGAAGATGACCGTTTATATATTTAAAACTTCACGACGTTCCCCCCCCCCAACTTTCAGGAGGTGGCGGCGGCCTTGGCTGTTCGATCCCAAATGGACCAGGGGCCAGGGCACAGGCTATTCGATCTCTGAGGAACCCAAGATTCTTATAGAATGAACCAGGCTATTTTATTCCAGATTGGGATCAGGCTGTTCAATCACCGAATCCGATTGATCGTGCTGTTCGATCACCGATTGATCAGGCTGTTCGATCACCGATGTCGATCGAACAGCCTGTCCGTTACCTGATAGACCCTTTGTCTGATAGTCGTGAATATCGATCTGCTGCTTGACGAACGTATTTACATCCTTCTGTTCTGAATCGGCGCGAGGTATGGTATGGCTATTTTCACTGGCGGATCCAAAACCTGGGCATGGGGGGGGCTAAATTTCAAAAAGTTTCATCAAATTCGAAAAACTCATTGGATTTGGCTTCCTTGTACCTTACTGAACGGTTTAAGACAAAATGCCTTAGTAAAAGTTTATTAGATTTCCCTCTAGGCCTTCTACAGTGAATAGTATATGTCCAAATTTCGTCAATTTCAGCAATATGGGGGCTAACGCCCTGCCGGCCCCCTGGATCCGCTAGTGGCTATTTTGGCATTATACAAATAAATGTATTTCAAAATATAATCAAATCGTGTTTGGAAGAAACAAATGCAATGTGAACTAGTTTATTTAAATAGCAGTGATTTAACGTCATAATCAGCTTACATCAAACATGGCGCAATAAAGACGTTTAAACGTTTAATGTGCTTTCGTTTTGCTTGCGTTTACATTGATATATATACTCTGGCATTTACGCCGAGCCCCCGAGCCGAAAGGGACGTCTTCTGAGAGGGTTGTATCAGCCACATTTATATAAATATATTATTAAGGTGAGACACGACATGTTTACTAGTTTCTTTATTAAACACGTGTGTGATGATTACAAGTCAAGATGGACTCTTTTCAGGCTTTATTCAACAAAACACTTGAATGCATTCCCATGGGTGGAGAATCGTTTCAAAAGTTGGTGTGGCCGGCGCACTCAGTTGGGCAAACTATGGGAGGAAATAAAAATAGATCGATTAATTTTTAGAGTTTTGTTTGCCCATATTTGGGCATCAATGCAGTACCAAACATAAGAGGCTGTATTACTGTTTGAGATCATTCCTCTTAAACCTCAACATTTTCAAGCACTGGAAAACATTTCCAACTATCTTCAAGTCACAAAAAATAAATGGTATTATACATGGAGATGGCCTAAAATTTTCTAGAAATGACTATCTAAAATTGATTCTGCAAGGCTTTTGCCACACCATGAAATACATTTTTAGATTGCCATTCAGCTGTTGAATCAATTTTTAGATCGTGCAGTCAGCTGGCTAATCAATTTTTAAATCACCCAGTCAGCAGGCTAATAAATTTTTAGATTGTGACATCGGTTTTGAAATCAAATCTCCCAATCGTAAGATAAATATAACATCGGATGGTACTAAAAACAATAACAGATGACATGTTATTCAATAGAAGTGATCAAGAAATAAATTTACGAAAAAGAAACGCCCGAATGGCGACAAACCGAGTGGCACCATGCTCCTTTGACAGCAGACTAAGGCAATGAAAATAGCAATAAACAAACTGCAACAGTCTCGGCTGGAAAATCTATTATCTTGGCGACTATGATTTTTTGTTACAATCAACTGCAAATAATTATTTTTGACCTGCTAACATTGGTTTTCAAAATAATTTCTCAAATTTAAATAAAACATGTTAAAAAAATAAGTAAATAATGATCGGTCTTTTATTTAAAGCTCTAGGTGACAAAATAAGTTTTGTTCCATTACCAGTACAATTCATTTTGGTGGAGTGAAGCGTCAACTTTTACCTTGTGAAATTATATTGCTTAGATCAGCATGTTAAGTGCTTACATTAGTGGTTTTAATATGTCTATGTCTGAAAATCAATATAATTTTTTATTGCATCTCCTTATATGGTCATAATTCACAGATTTTCATGATGTCACAATCTAAAAATGGATCAATCTATTTTTTATTTCTTCACCCTAGTTTGCCCAACTGCACTGGCAGAACCATTTCTCTCTTTGGGGGAGGGGGGGGCATTTTTGTGGCTCAAAGATACTCTCATTTTTTATCTGTTGATTTGGGCCGGTCACCTTATTTTGGTATTCAAGCTTAAGAAGTTCACTACAATTCACTCTAAAAAAAGGTTTTTTTTTTCTTTAAAAAAAATATTTATTTTAATTTTGGAGGAAAAAAATGGAGATAATCATTTTGAAGAGAATGTCATTTCCTTTCTTTTGACGTTTTTTGGTTTGCAATTTGCTTCAAAACTATTTTCTACTATTGTTCAAACATTTTTTCGCACTACAAATGGCATGGCATGACGTCATTATGTCATTCTCCCCCAAAATACTTCATCAATTTCATTGGAATTCGGTGTGAAGACGTATAATTTTACAGCATAAGATAATGAAAGTTTGATGTTGATATCTATCATAGTTTTCAAGTTATTGAGAAAATCTGGGATGGAGGAGGGCAGATTCTGCTCTCTCCCTTGTGGGGCGCAAGTTTAATGTCACTGGATAAGTTTAATAAAGGTTAAGTGAATTTGTGCTCGAGCATTAGCATAGCAAACAATATTTGACTGGAAATGTGCATCTTAAGAGATATAAGTATTTCAGTTGTGCTGTCTTTGTGAAGCTATGCCTGATTAATATTGTTGATACCTCAAGCAATAATTGCTTGAGGTAGAATGGTTTCACAAGATTACTTGATCACATAAGACAAAATTATTAATTAAATAGCAATCTAGGTCGCACTTTATTAGGTAGTTCTCTTACTGGTTCTCTTACCTTGGTTGGGTTCCATTCATGAAATTGCATCAGAATTTGGGACTTTGATAGGATATTGGCCAGAGGAAAATGAGGACCCCAAATACAAAGATGCGCCAGTCCTGCTACAGATGGCTTGGAACATCTGACATTTAAAGACCCATGACTGCGATTGTGCATCTCCCAAAAGAACATTCAATAACAAGGCTGATACTTAAAATAAAAGCTAGCAGTTAATCATTAGTGAAACTAATCAACGAGCAAACATCATACACATAATCGTAAACACAAAGGCAAACAATAATCAATGCAATACAATACTTTGACTGAAAATTATCATATCTACTCGCTTATTCACAAAGGCATTCAGCATGTCGTTGGATGTGTTTATCTAACATACGCTTAAATTGTACGAATGACAGTGGGCACACACTGCTAGTGCTGAAGAGAATTCCAAGTTATGTTATGTCTCACAGAGAAGAAACGTTTTCTAACTCCTGCTCGTGTCTACTGCAAGGGGGCAAGAAAAGTTTTGAGGCCGATGGCCTTGTACGGGTATTCTGAGGACAACTGAAATATATCTCCAGGGGGCATTGTGCAGGAAATACCATTTTCAAAATTTTCCAGCTATAGGGATTAGGTCAGCTCTGAGCAGCCTTCCTTGGATGGAGTAAGTTGAAAGAGTTTGTTGGTTCGTTTTCAGCGTAACTTAAGGCTCCAAGACCCTCAATTTGCTTTAGTCCACCCGCCGTTTGCACATTTTCTAGCTGCGTAAAGTCACCAGCACAACCAGTACTCCAAAAGACAGGAACAGTATTCTAATATTAGGGCCGAATGTGTGTGTCAAACATAACATCATGAAATTCCCTGGAACGACAAACTGTGGACTTCAGCAGGCTCTGTGAAAGTCCGCTGGCTTTATGAACTAATGACCGCACATGACTATGAAACTTAAGTGAGGTATCGACTGTGACTCCAAGGTCAACAGCAAAGTCAACATTTGGCAATGCTAGTCCATTTAATGTGTTAAGTTGGGAAAGTTTGGTCAGCAGGTCTGGAAAAGCGATAGGACAGCGCATTTCTTCACATTATCTTAAGGCCCCATGAAAGTGCTGTCAGCACACATAACACTCAATATTCATGCTGGACAAGAATGGGTCGAGATGTTACGATTTCTGCCGATGTTCAAACATGCATATATTTCAGGTCAGCGGCCAAACCTTGTATTTACAGGTAAGTTCTGCTGCTACACTATTTATATAAATTTCAGGAAAAGATAGGGAACCCAAGACAGAGCCCTGGAGAAACCCACTAACCACATCTCTGGGATGGCTGGATGGCCCCTAATACAATAAACATTCATGGATCTACCAGTAAGGAACTCGAGATCCACCGGAGAACAAGATCCCTGGATACAAGACATTAAGCTAGTCAATGACCATGAACAACAACGTCAAAAGCCTTACTAAAGTCAAACAACAATGACATCTGTTGTGTGCCGTCATCCAATTGCTTAGAAACAAATTCATATGTCAGCAAACAGTTGGGTCTTGAGTAGACCTCCAGGGCGAAAGCCAAAACTTTGATGAGATGACAACAACAATGAGTTTCCAATATGCAGAAATATGTTCGCAGATTGTCCCTTTCCATGGCATTTGCCAGGAACAGAAGGGTAACATAATCGGTCTTATAGTTAAAGGGATCCATACCTATTGTCCCTTTTAAAGATTGGGGTGACCAATGAGTTTTTCCATGCATCTGGCAATCTACCTACCGTGAGTGTTCTACTATAGATCAGATGCAATGGGTATGCCAGCTGGGCAGCACACTTCTTGAGGAGAAGGGGTGAATCCCATCAGGGCCGCAGGCAGAATTACCATCTAAGTGGGACAAAACCTTGAGGACATTGTTAACAGAAAAGGAGATATCATCTAGCAAGCCATCAAAACGTTGGTATGGTGCTGGTGGGGCAGATCATCCTTTCGTGAAAACTGAGGCAAAGGATTCATCAAATTTGTCTGCGATGACATGGGGATCGTCATATTAGCTGACCTGAGCTATGCTTGAGAGGACCCGCTGATCGACAGCCTACCCTTTTCCTCCTAACGTGTAAGTGTAGAAGCTTAGGTTTATTTTTGCAGGTGTCAATCAGTTTGGCTTCGTATGCTGCCTGGGACTGCACAGAGAGTTCCTGAGTTGGCGATTCAGACCAGTGAATACAGAGTATGCAGCGGAGGCCTCAGAGGAATGTCTACCAAGACGGTGTCTCACTCTCACTGTCTCACTGCTTTGTAGGTTCTCCAGGCATCCTGACGACTATGAATCAATGACCTAGGAGGTCTTGTAGCCCAAGGTAGTCTGGACCCATTTCTATCACTTGGTTGAGGAGGGATGAACTCATGTACCTAGTTGGGCAAGACAACTTGGTGCAACATTGAATGATGATTCGGATTAAATTTAAGCAAATTCCAGTTCCCAGTCCACCTCTGCCAATCTCTGGGATATTGCATCGTATTTCCTCTGAACCAGGACCCTTTTGAGGTTTTTGGGGTGTTCTGCAGTGGTCAGGCCAGAGAATATATATTCAAATGTTGTGGGGCAGTGATCACATCCAGGTAAAGGATCCAACACATTTACATTTCCGGTTCGATCTGCTTCAGATGTAAGGATCAAATCTAAAATGTTTCCAGACCTTGGAAAAGTTGGCTCTGTTACCCACTGAGTGAGACCCAGGGAAGGCTGCTGGAATAGACCTCAAGGAACATTCGCTCTGTGGGGGAACCTCGAGCTGTTGGGTCACATTTAGTCCAATCAATGGTAGGCAAGTTAAAATCTCCCAACAGAATTACTTCCCTACCCAAGCAAAACTCAGCAATGAAGTTGGCCAAGGCTGCATTTCCCTCAGGAGAGTTAGATGGGGCCCTGTATACAATGCAAACATAAACATCAAAAGTGGCTAGGTGGATGGTGAGAAACAATTTGGAATAGGAGAGGCCGCCAACATTATGTCCACCAACAGCTCCTTTTTCACATAACAGCAAACACCATGCTTGGCTACAGATCCTAAGGCATCATGTCGGTGGAGAGTATATCCAGGTATATCAACATAAGAGTTTTTAAGATATGCAAGCAAATGAGACTCTGAGATACAGATAAGATCCCAATGGTATAACTGAACACTATGCATGAGAAGACTGAGCTTGGAGGAAAGTCCATTGATATTAGATTGAACAAATTTGAGAAACTGTTGACTGTTTGTAGCTTGGCATTGACATTGACAGGCTGGCGTACCTAGTTCGCCTGAGTGGTTGGAGGGACTGTGGGCCATGCTTGTTGATAGGAGTTTGGTAGGATGGGTGGGGCAGTTGCCTGCCGTATCCAACAGTATTTGATGTGATGGGAGCCATCCCCCTGCTCGGTCCTACGGGGACTTACGACGGTTGAAAAGTTCAGTTCTCTTGGGCATTAGGTCAGATCAACGGGGAATGTACACCAGAAGGAAGCCATGTCTTTTGGTTTTTAGCCCCTTCTCCAGACAAGCTTGCGATGTTCCCCATCATGTTGCACTTTTGCAACGAAATACATTGGCAGGTTGGGGATAGCAGCAAATGTCAGACAGGCCACTTCAACTCCCATAACTTCTCCAGTCATGTGACCAAAACTTGGAAGCAAGCTCTGCAGCTAGTTTTGGCTTTGAAGACCCTTCACTATGATTGACTGACGACGCTTTTCTCGCTCTCTCATCTCCTTTACCTCATCTCGGATGATGGCCCTGTACTCCTGAGCAGGTTGAGTGGGTGTCTGGGGTGTGGGGGGATGCAGGATGGCCGAGGCAGGCTCTGCTTGGGGTTTAGGTTGACAAGCCAATAGTTACTTTTTCAGTAAGCCCTTGCAGTGTGCCACAGATACCCTGCATTTGCTGAAACATTTGTCCAATAAGCTCCATCATCTGAGACTGAGAGGCCTTGGTGGGGGAGTTCTGTCTTGAGATCCTACACTTTATGCATATGAAGCTGATGCCGCTACCATCATAGGCATTTATAGCATCCAACATCGCTGGGGCAGACCGGAGCAACATCACTGTGTTAACATACCCAGCCGTTCACAGTTGTCACAGCCAATGACACTGTCATCTGCCACCTTTGGCACGATACACAGTACTGCACGCCATCCCCTGGAACCTATCTGTTGGGGTTGGGCGTCCCCGGAGGCCGCAACTGAAAATTGGCGGTTTCCTAGCATCAGCCCTGGTTCTAGCAGGTTTAGGCACCATCCCACAATCCACATGCACATGCACAAAAGCAACCGGCACTTCACACAGTTGTCAGCAAGCTGCGTGCAAGCAGGCACACAGCAGGCAAGCTCCAGGCAACCCAATGGAAAACACAGGCAAGAAGGGTTGGGCCCGTTGGGATAATTGATAGGAGATGCCTCAAACAATCAGTACTTCCAACGAGGTGTGGCCATGCAGCATGCAGGTGACCCAGGGTGCAGGTGAAAGTGCAGGCCAGTTACCAGGCAGGCAAACAGGCCAGATCCGTGCAGGCATCAACATGCAGGCAGGCCAGACTCAGTGTTGTTCTTGCTCCAGGGGCGTAGTGACACTGCACCGAGCGTGTTGTTGTCTCATCACAATCAGGGACTTTATCAGTTCCCCACGTGTGTGTGCGTAGATCAATGATCCTTACATTCCAAGGATTCTGTACACCAATATTTATACGTGATTTAAGCAACTTGACTGTACTTTCAAAGCAAGAGCAGCTGGACCTGGAGCAAACTTACGCGTTTCGATGCCATCAAACCAAAACAATCAAGGATGTGGTCATCTGATTCGGTCACGTGACTCCTGGGTTCAATCCTGGAAGCTAGTTTGTACTGGATCCAATACAAATATACATATATATGCGTTGACCAAATATGCAAATATATTTTTATCAAAATCTATATATAATCAAATCAAAATCAATATATATGGTTATTCGTGTAGCTTTATCCAATCCAAATCAGCATTGGTCATGTGCTCGACGCTTACACCTTACTAAATAGGCGCCGCTCGGAGCCGAGGTCTCCTGTATGCCGTCCGGTCACATTCGTCGCTCAGTGGCCAATCCAGGGTATTTCTCATCCATGCTTCTACCATTCAATTCATTATTTGCCTTAGAGAACAACGCTGCGGTATATACCCGACTGCCGTGAGTTGCCCAAAATAGTTGTGCTGTTCCCCGGGCAGCAATATCTGCCCCAAAATTTCAAAACCTGCCCCGAAATTTCAAAACCTGCCCCAATTTTGATGTGTTGGTGCCAACCCTGCCCCGACGAGATCTCGTCGAAACCTGCCGCGTTTTGCAGACTGGATGCCAGCTCTTGTTTCAGTAGTCTATGAGCTTCCCTCGCTGCAGGGGTCCGGTCTGGGTTGACATACAGGTTTCTTCATTCAGAGATGTTCCTCAATTCAGATGTCATCTGAAGGAGTTGCTGTTTTGTCTCCATGTTCTCCAGGGTCACCACTAGCAGTCTGGAATGGTCTTCCTGGATCTTTCTAACTCTGTGGCACTAGATGCCTTGACTTTCAATTTCAAGTTGTCTTTGATGATGTTAACAAACTTGAGGAGGTCCCCCTTCTCCCTTGTCTCACTACCTGTGCAAGCGCTTTCAGGCAGGTTGTGAAATACTACGTTGAGTTGTCTCCTCTCCTTGTCCAGCACTGTGTTGACTGCTGTGTAGATGACCTTGATGAGTCGGCTGGAACTCTGCTGTTACTGAGGCTGTCCACTTTGTGTGACACTTTTTCTGCTAGTTTGGCACATGACCCCTCTACCATCTCTGCATGTGAGACTTTGGTTTCAGTTTGCCCAACTGATATCCTCATGAGACTAAGTTTTTTAAGCCTTTACATGATAGGTGTTAATTCATTTTGAACTTTCGCCCTGCTCTGAGAGATATGAGACTGGGGAGCCTGGACAACTTTCAGAGGGCCAGCGAAGGATATGAACCCTGGTCCCTTGCAAGTATCTTACCTCTGTGCCTGGCTGCTCCCCTGGTCAAAAGCAGATGAGTGTGCAGGGGCATCACTATTGGGGCTCACACTAAAAGCTGGAGTTTTCACACCAGTGGACCACCAGGGACCGCTAGGGAGCCAGGGTGTTATGGCGTCGAACAAGCACTTTTAAAAATATGAATATTAAGAACATAATTAACTATAAACAAACTGGCACTATTTGCGTTGAAGTGTGGGTGATAATACCTGTCTCACTAGCGTTCCTGGGCGGCCAACTGCTGCTGCTAAGCTGAAAAAATTTGATGGTGCTCGCTACTATAATGTTATTAGGGGCCTGGGGCTGCCCCAGATCGCTCTGGCTAGAGTCGGCCCCTAGATTCTCAGGGATTTTAACATTAACCCCATAGGGCTTGCACCCCCACTCCTAGCTGCCTCCCTCAAACCCCTGGTTGTCGCCCCCCACTCAAGGTTGTATGGCGACTTCACTGCCTGTGTGGATAGCGTCTCAATCTTGATCCAGGTTTATTGTTTGTCTGGTAATGTACACTAATTCATTCTGTTATTCTTTCCAGTTACTCTCTTGTGGCCAAAATGGACCGGGCTCTTGCAGTGCTGAGTCAAATTGAAGAGGATGCCAAGAAAGTGAAGCCAACTGACGTAGAGAAGGAGGTGGACTTGGTATTCGATCTTGGCCTGCTGCTGGCTTCAGACCCTAACCCACTTGATAATGAAGCGTTCAGGTATGTTTGTGAGATTTTTCTTCGTGATTTTGGCTGAAGTTGAATAGTTGAAATTCGTGGTTACATGGCTATCTTGAATTGCAAGTGCAGATTGGCTGTTTCTGTGCTGTGGTTTGACTGTAAGCTTTGCCCTGTAGTTTTAATGTAAAAGGATGGGCGGCATATGACCTTAGTTGTCGGCCCGCCCTTAAACCCCAATCATCATCATTAATGTAAAAGGAATCATAGTAGCACATGTGCCTATCTTCTGATCTCTAACATGTCTCGGAATGCTAGTCAAGTGGAAATATGTGACCAAAATATGGGTGCAAGTGCTCACATGGTGCACTACATTCACACATTTTCATAACGTAATCGTGGCTGATGGTGGGCCTTGTTTTTTCAGAATATGGTTCACTGGAAGGAAGATCCTGCCATTTCATCTGCTCATCCTGACACCAGAGTTGCTCATTGATGCCCACGAATCGTATTCATGCCTTTTCAGGCTGCTCCCCAAATCACAGCTCAACCATCTGTCTTACTCCAGTGGCCAGCTGTCTGACCGTCCCCCCAGTGGCCAGCTGTCTGACCGTCCACCCCCAGTGGCCAGCTGTCTGACCGTCCCCCCAGTGGCCAGCTGTCTGACCGACCTACCCTGGGCCAAGCCATACTGATCGTCCACCCCCAGTGGCCAGCTGTCTGACCGTCCCCCCAGTGGCCAGCTGTCTGACCGTCCACCCCATTGGCCAGCTGTCTGACCGTCCTCCCAGTGGCCAGCTGTCTGACCGTCCCCCCAGCGGCCAGCTGTCTGACCGTCCCCCGCTGGTTTCCAGCGCCGACCGTGAGGCGTACCTGCATAACCTGGCACGCGACAACTGTCAGCTGCTGTTCAACAAGCTGTTCACGCTGCCGACGCAGACCAAGGATGACGTCACCACCGTGACATCCACACCGCGTGACGATCACCACAACCCGTGACGTCACCAACCCGTGACGTCCACACCAGTGACGTCACCACCCGTGACGTCACCACCCGTGACAGGCGTCACCACGTGGAACGTCACCAACCGTGACGTCACCACCCGTGACGTCACCACACCGTGACGTCACCAACCCTGACGTCACCACCCGTGACGTCACACCCGTGACGTCACCACCCGTGACGTCCACAACACGTGACGTCACCACCCGTGGACGTCACCACCCGAACGTCACCACGCCCGTGACAGGCGGTCCCGTGACGTTCACCACCCCGTGACTCACGCACCGTGACGTCACCACCGTGACGTCACCACCCGTGACGTCACCCCCGTGACGTCAACCTACCCGTGACCGTCCACCACCGTGACGTCACCACCCGTGACGTCACCACCCGTGACGTCACCACCCGTGACGTCACCACCCGTGACGTCACGGCACCCATTAGTGCGCGCTGCAAGCTGGGCGCAAATTTTCAGAAATCACTCTGAGTTTATTTTTGGGTATGATAGTCATATGATACTGTTATGAATGTTATTTGTTTACCGGTATACAGGGAGAGTGGTGTCCCGGTCACGGACTTAGTGACCGAGTGGTATCTTTGCGGCTAGCTCGATTGGTAGAGCATGGGCAGGGGTGTAGGTTCCTATTCAATTGTGGGGGCGCTTTTTGCTTTGTTTCCCCAACTTAAATTGGACGAGGAAGTGGGTCGCATCCGGGGAGGAATTTACATTTTTTGGGTTGTGATGTCGAGGGTTGGGAAAAAAACAGGTTTTTCATCAAAACCCACTGGTTAGTGTTTTTTTGTTTTATGGGTGTTTTTCACCCGATTTTAGCCATGCATAATATGCTGGAATGTCCCAATTTTGACACTTTAAAGCATGCAAACATCCCTAGAAAGGATGTTACGTGTATTTGATGCGTGTAACGTAACACAATACTCCTTGATAGATTACCACGATTAAATTTCACATTCCAAATCTCTCATCTCTTTAGTTAGTAGGGATTCAATGGACGACGTTGTTCTTTAAGAAGACATGTGATGAGGGGAAATGCAGCATTGTTTCCTTTTAAATCATCATAAGTCTGGAAACACTGGCGGATCCAGCATGTCGGCTGCATTTTTTTGTGGGGGGGGGGGCTTAATTTCCAAAAGTTTCGACAAACTCATTGGATTCGAATTCCTTGTACCTACCCGATTGAGCGGTTTAAAACTAACTTGTCTTAGTAAAGGTTTATTATATTTCCTTCTTCATTGGAAAATGTGTCAAATTTCACCGATTTCAGACAATGGGGGGGGGGGAGCTAAAGTCCCTGCCTCCCCCTTGGATCCGCTAGTGTCTGGAAACAAAACACATCAAATTCAATGATGCACCAATCATTTTTGTTTTTCAAAAGTTACGTCGTAAACTTGCCCGTGTACCACATGGATGAAAACCCGTTTTTTTACACGCGCACTGGAGGGGGAGACACTTTTGTTCCCCCCACATGTTTTTCGTGAATATCTCGAAAACGAAGCGGCGCAGGGCGGTAGTGTTTGTGCGTCATTTACGTCAACACAATTGCGGATCGTTTGACGTAAAAAATCGATATCGGTCGGTAAATTTTTGAGTTATATGGATTTGAATTACAAAATGGCGGCCAGAATCAAGGTCGGCGAAGCGATATCTTCGGAACAAGCAGTCAGATCGGGACGATTCAAATGCCATTTGGTAGCCAATGCCACTGTTCATCCCCAAACAGAACTTCAGACACATTGCTGTTGACCTGTGACGTCACATAGGTCAAATCCACAAAATGGTTACATTTGGCCCGATTTGACCTTCGTGACCACGTTTGACCTGTAAGATATTGACCTAAGGTCATCAAAATTTCAGAGAATATAAATCATCACAGCACCTACCTACCCTGTAAGTTTGAACGTTCTAACTCTCATATTTCTGAGATCTGGGGGGGGGGACACTAAAGTCCCCCCTCCAGTGCGTGTCAGTGGCATACCCCTCTGTGTTCGTGTTAATTTACCCCCCCACAACAAAGCAGTGTGTATGGGTAGTGCCAACCCTGGACTCACTGACGGTACTTAAAGCGACTTTTCCCAGCCCCCAAACTTTACTGGAGAAGCTACGCTCCTGAGCATGGGACTCGTAATGCCAGGGTGTTGAGTTAGCGGACGGCGACGCTCAGCCATCGGGTGTCAATTGTCTGACACGGTGCTGCTGGTTAGCGGACGGCGACGCTCAGCCATCGGGTGTCAATGGTCTGACACGATTGTCTGACACGATTGTCTGACACGGTGCTGCCGGTGCAGTGAGTGGAGCCGAGTCACTGTGTCCGCCGCCTCATAGTGGTACACTACTCGCCCGGTACTGGTGGCGCGGCTGTGGCCTGGTCGGTGGTGTTGCCTCGGGTGTTCTCCGAGTGTCGCTGCTGCGCCGTTCCCGAATCCCGGAGGGCACGGAATATCGGGGACAATATAGGACTTTCGGAGACATCTGTATTGCTCGCACGAGACTGGCGGCGGACTGTGGCACTATATGACCTTTGTTGTCGGTCCGCCCTAAAACCCCAATCATCATCATCATCATCATCATCATCATCATCATCACAGGCGGCGGACGGCAACGGTTGGCATTGAGGCTTCACAACAATACTTTTCCCCTGCTCAGTTCCCAATAAACATGATTATTTCGTGCTGACGTCGAAAGATGTCGGCATCTCGGCAGGCACTCGGCTCGACATCGGCTACATGTCGGATATGTCCGCCTATGCCGAGGTACAGCCGACGTTGAGCCGACGTCGGCTACCGACGTCCAGCCGAGGTCCAGCAGACGTCGGCTGGACGTCGGCATAGGCGGACATACGCGACGTCCAGCCGACGTCTGGCCGACGTCTGGCCGACATCGGGCCGACGTAAAACTGAAGTGCCGAATACTGCTCCTCAGGTGAATTAACCGTTGTGACCAGGAATGTTCAACTACGTGTTCGAAAGGTTATTTAAATACAAAATGACTAAATGGCTACAATGGATTTTGGCACCTGCTTATGCAAAACAATAGTTTACTTTTGCTTGTGATTTATTTATTTTTTAGTCATTCTTTCTTGATCACCAAGTATCTAAGCATGACCATTGCTTTTTGCTTTTTCAGTTCCATATAAGCAGTACACAGATGATACTGCAATGACAAGATGTGTTGCCCTCTCCCTCATCAGGAAACAGGCCTTTGATGCAAAAGATATGGCAAAACGGTAAGACACCTGCTTATTTGGACCATTATATTTGGATTTAGTTCATTCACTTGTTTTCTTTATTTAAAGGCATCGATATTCTTCTATTGTATTGCTCATATCGCTTTTCTTCTATTGCTTGTTCATATGTAAATATAATTATTTTGGGGTGCAAGGTCATGACAATGGCAGCCATCATATTGTAGCCATCCGTACGGGAAATATAACCTAGTTGAATGTGAAGACAATGCCGAATGCTGAAATGCATTTTATTGCATACAATATTTGTGCAGTTCTCTCATCCACTTAATTTCTGACCTTATTATGCACTGTGACTGACTCATAGCTCATCTGAATTTGTGTGACTGTCTGTGCTGTCGTCTGACAGCATATGTGCTGTCATCTCACATGATCTGATTTGTCGTCTGCCAGGATCTGTGTTGTCGTCTGACAGAATATGTGCTGTCATCTGACAGGATCTGTGCTGTCGTCTGACAGGATATGTGCTATCGTCTGACAGGATCTGTGCTGTCATCTCACAGGATCTGTCTGTCGTCTGACATGATCTGTGCTGTCACGACAGGATCTGTGTGTCGTCTGACAGGATCTGTGCTGTCCGTCCTGAGACAAGGTCTGTGCTGTCCACTGGCATGATCTGTGCTGTCATTGCTGAACAGGATCCTGTGTTGTCGTCTGACAGGATCTGTGCCTGTCGTCTGACATGATCTGTGCTTGTCATCTGACAGGTCTGTGTTGTCGTCTGAAGGACTGTGCTATCGTCTGGCAGGATATGTGCTGTCGTCTCGCAAGGATCTGTGCTGTCCGTCTCGCAGGATCTGTGCTGTCGCTCTGTCATGATCTTGTGCTATCGTCTGCCAGGATATTTACTGTCATCTGGCAGGATTGTGCTTTCGTCTGACAGATCTGTGCTGTCGTCTGAACAGATCTGTGCTGTCGTCTGACATGATCTGTGCTGTCATCTGACAGGATCTGTGTTGTCGTCTGACAGGATCTGTGCTGTCGTCTGACAGGATCTGTGCTGTCATCTGGCATGATCTGTGCTGTCATCTGACAGGATCTGTGTTGTCGTCTGACAGGATCTGTGCTGTCGTCTGACATGATCTGTGCTGTCATCTGACAGGATCTGTGTTGTCGTCTGACAGGACTATTACTGTCATCTTGGCAGGATCTGTGCTGTCGTCTGGACAGGATCTTGCTGTCGTCTGACAGGATCTGTGCTGTCGTCTGACAGGATCTGTGCTGTCGTCTGACAGGATATGTGCTGTCGTCTGACATGATATGTGCTATCGTCTGACAGGATCTGTGCTGTCATCTGACAGGATCTGTGCTGTTGTCTGACAAGATCTGTGCTGTCATCTGACATGATCTGTGCTGTCGTCTGACAGGATCTGTGCTGTCGTCTGACAGGAACTGTGTTGTCGTCTGACAGGATCTGTGCTGTCGTCTTACAGGATCTGTGCTGTCGTCTGACAGGATCTGTGCTGTCGTCTGACAGGATATGTACTGTCATCTGTCATGATCTGTGCTGTCGTCTGACATGATCTGTGCTGTCGTATGACAGGATATGTGCTGTCGTCTGTCATGATCTGTGCTGTCGTCTGACAGGATCTGTGCTGTCGTCTGGCAGGATATATACTGTCATCTGTCATGATATGTGCTGTCGTGTGACAGGATCTGTGCTGTCGTCTGTCATGATTTGTGATGTCATCTGTCATGATCTGTGCTGTCGTCTGGCAGGATATGTACTGTCATCTGACAGGATCTGTGCTGTCGTCTGACAGGATCTACGTTGTCGTCTGTCATGATCTGTGATGTCATCTGTCATGATCTGTGCTGTCGTCTGACAGGATCTGTGTTGTCGTCTAACAGGCTCTATGTTGTCATCTGGCAGGATATGTACTGTCGTCTGTCACGATCTGTGCTGTCGTCTGATAGGATCTGTGCTTTCGTCTGACATGATCTGTGCTGTCGTCTGACAGGATATGTGTTGTCGTCTGACAGACTCTTTGCTGTCGTCTGGCAGTATCTGTGCTGTCTGTCATGATCTGTGCTGTCATCTGTCAGGATATGTACTTGCGTCTGACAGGATCTGTGCTGTCATCTGTCAACGTCTGTTGCTGTCATCTGTCACGAATCTGTGCTGTCGTTCTGACTGGATCTATGCTTCGGTCTGACAGGATCTTGTTGTCCCCGTCTGACAGTCTCTTTGCTGTCGTCAGGCAGTATCTGTGCTGTCTGTCATGATCTGTGCTGTCGTCTGAGAGGATCTGTGTTGTCGTATGGTCATGATCTGTGCTGTCGTCTGACAGGATCTGTGTTGTCCTCTGGTCAGGATATGTGCTGTCATCTGTCATGATCTGTGCTGTCATCTGTCATGATCTGTGCTGTCATCTGTCATGATCTGTGCTGTCGTCTGACATGATCTGTGCTGTCGTGTGACAGGATATGTGCTGTCTTCTGACAGGCTCTGTGTTGTCATCTGTCATGATCTGTGCTGTCGTCTGACAGGATCTGTGCTGTCATCTGTCAGGATATGTACTGTCGTCTGACAGGATCTGTGCTGTCATCTGTCAGGATCTGTACTGTCATCTGTCACGATCTGTGCTGTCGTCTGACAGGATCTGTGCTTTCGTCTGACATGATCTGTGCTGTCGTCTGACAGGATATGTGTTGTCGTCTGACAGTCTCTTTGCTGTCGTCAGGCAGTATCTGTGCTGTCTGTCGATCTTGCTGTCGCTGAGAGATCTGTGTTGTCGTATGTCCATGATCTGTGCTGTGTCTGACAGGATCTGTAGTTGTCCTCTGGCAGGATATGTGCTGTCATCTGTCATGATCTGTGCTGTCGTCTGACAGATCTGTGCTGTCGTGTGACAGATAGTGCTGTCTTCTGACAGGCTCTGTGTTGTCATCTCTGTCATGATCTGTGCTGTCGTCTGAAGGATCTGTGCTGTCATCTGTCAGGATAATGTTACTGTCGTCTGACAGGATCTGTGCTGTCATCTGTCAGGATCTGTACTGTCATCTGTCACGATCTGTGCTGTCGTCTGACAGGATCTGTGCTTTCGTCCTGACATGATCTGTGCTGTCGTCTGACAGGATATGTGTTGTCGTCCTGACAGTCTCTTTGCTGTCGTCAGGCAGTATCTGTGCTGTCTGTCATGATCTGTGCTGTCGTCTGAGAGGATCTGTGTTGTCGTCTGTCATGATCTGTGCTGTCGTCTGGCAGGATCTGTGCTGTCATCTGACAGGATATGTGCTGTCGTCTGGCAGGATATTTGCTGTCGTCTGCCCTGATCTGTGCTGTCGTCTGACAGGATTTATTATTTTATTTATTTACACTTCATCAGATCGTTCCACTGTAGCAGGGCTATTATACGATCACCGTCATTACGTGTCGTGTTTCGTCTGACGACTTATGTGCCCTACCGCCGCAGGTTTGCCAAGGAGTACTTTGCGGAGCCCCGCCGCGGCTACGGTGCCAACGTGCCGGTTGTTTTCGGAGCGCTGCGCAAGAGCGACTTCGAGCAGCCTTTCCTACCCGCGCGCGACCAGTTCAACGGCACGGGGTCCTTCGGAAACGGAGGTGAGCTCATGCTGGGGAATTGGTGTAACATAGTCTGAGTTTCTGAGTGCCACGTTAACCCCGCACCACTGGGCCTCGCATTTCCCGTGCGCGCGAGCGGGGGGGGGGGGGGTAACCCTATTACTGTCGGGGGCGAATCGGCCCCCTTGAGGTTTTCGCGTACGGGTAATTCATAACTCAACTCAGAATCTTCAAAACTTGCTAGCTTTTTCCTAACATTTCATTGCGCAATGAACGGTGTACTTTTTTCCAAATTAAATATTAGGGAGGGGTCCAGACAAGTTTTTTAGGGGGCGTGTTCGGCCGTTTTGACACAAATCTTTGCATGGTTTAAGCACTCATGGAGAGTTGTGTGTTGAAAGAAGAAGTGTTAGGCAAAACAGACATCGGTAGAGAATTGATTGTTTTTTCGATGGTTATCTTCGAAATTGCAAAATTTTTGATTTTTGAATCAATTTTTTTGAAAAACTTATTTTTTCAAATTCAGCAAAATGATGCAAAGTTTTTTCTTTTCAAGACGTTCAAAAAAACCGGATTGTATGCCGAGAGAAAACATGCCAAATAATATGTGTTGAAAGTTTCAGGGTGATATCTAAATATTTGATGACCTGATGTCAGGTCAAATGCTAACCTTCCAATATAAGTCTATGGTGAAAATGAAAAACGAGGGTTTAATACATTGCGTCAATCCAATTATTTTAGTATCATGTCATCTTAGGCCTTTCTTGATGAAAAGGACGAATTTTTTAGTCAGTGACCTTTTGAAAGGTCATTCAAGGTCACCAACACCTTTATCATAACTCGTGACAAGAACATCATAGGACCTACAAATGGTCTTAAAAATGTTGTCTCGTCAATTACGGCGTCTTTGATAATGCATTTCGACCGACTTACGTCACTTGACCTTGACTTGACCGGGGTCTAAATTTTCTTATTTGACAAAGTTGATATGATGGAACCGCAATGAACGAAGGAAACACGAGTAAACCAAAAAAGTGGCTGTGATACTTTAGATAAAAAAGTATTAACGAACAAACATTTGCTGAAAACAGGTTTTTTAAACTTTTTGTTGACTCTACAGTCCAAACCATGACCTGAAGGTCATTTCTGATGCTTTACGGGTGGAAGACATTAAAAACCGCTTACAGTGATTTTTTTTTTTCGGATTCTCCTAGCTGGCCATAGTTTCCGAAGATAAATGACAGGTTTCCTGAAAAATATCATGTTTTTGACAAAAATAATTTTTTGATGAACGTCATTTGAACCTTGAGATAAAAAACCCAAGGTCACCAAATTTTGACAAAATAGAAGTTCATTGTCGACCTTAGTCACACACCAAGTTTCATGTTTCTAGCTCTTATGGCCGCGGAGATCTGAAGGGGGGGGGGCTGAATAAGCCCCCCGACAGATTCGTATACTTTTCATCCCTCCAGGAATAGGGTTAACACCCCCCTTCGAGCTCGGCTGCTACGGCACGTAGACAAAAATACAAATAGAATAAACACTTCGAACCGTCATCAAAAATCATTTGGAGGAAACCATTTCGGATTTTTCGCTCATGTCAAAATTCAGGTCGCCAGAGGTCATCGAAGGTCAAATTTTCCAGTTTTAGAACATCGCTCCAGAAACCCCCTAATACCTCGTGAACTATGCTATCTAGAAACAAACGGAAAAAATCAATCGCGAGCTATTCAAATTTGTAATCGACCTAGTTATCCTAAAAATTGACCCTAGGTCAATAGTTGAGGTTCTAGACTTAGAGGTCATAAAAGTAAAAAAATGCTGTTNCAGACAGACAGGTTACACAGACTGACAGGTTGTCAGAGCCGTCCGGCCATATGTCAGTCGGTCATGTCAGGTAGTTATGTCAGGTGATGTCTGGACGTCAACTGGCTGTGTCAGGTGACGGCTGGAAAACATGGCCCCCCGTAATCAGATGAATGACAATCACATGTCCTCCGATATCTGCTGTGTAGTTGTATATCGACCCCTCGACGTTGATGTCGTCAGTAGCTGTGTGTCAGTAGCTCTTGTGTGAGATCACCGCACGGAGTCCTCATACAGAGGGGGGTTGTTTCTCGCTGTTGGCCTTCAGACGGCTCTGTCAGATGGTCAGGCCGTGACACGTGTCCGGCACTGTGCGTGACCTGGCTGAGCGGCAGGTGTTGTGAAGGCGACACAGTCCGACAGGCGCCTGCCTGCCCTCGTGGCCGAGCCAGAAATGAGAGTGGACGGGGGGAGGTGACATCAGGTACAGATCAGCGGAGAGATCCCACCTGAGAACATGCTCTACAGCACGGAAACGCGTGCTGAGAAGGATGCCATCTGTTGAGATGAGATATCAATCAGGAAAAAACGACGCCTGGTAGAATGTGGAAATTATTGTGCGATGATCTCAAAGGAACTTGTCAAGCTGGTTACAAAACTTATTTATATCCCTTCCCTTCTAAGAAAGTTACATCTAAGTAACAAGGTTTACACGTACTTTTCTTGATCTGATACGACTCAAAAGAATTCAAGACAGTGGTAGCAACACAACGCATAAAATGGTGGGTGGATTCAAGTCAAATGCAGGCGATAAACTCAAAATAATGAACTTGCTGATACCATGCGTCAGTTTTACTTGCACAGTATCAATAACTGGAGCATGGTAATTTATTCTGTTTTTTATGTGGAAGAGACTCAGATACTTTTACAATAACGAAGATGGAAATTACTTGAGCGAATGCTTTGTCCAATGTCCATGCTGTGGCATGTGCTGGTCGCTTGCAAAAGTACGTTGGTGGCATAATTTCACGAAATCCCGAGACAAATTACATTTGTATTGGTGCACAGCGCTGCCGGAGTCGGGTGCACAGCAAATGCATTTGTTATGTTGTGATTTGTAATGACTGAGCACGGCTTAGGCCTGTTATGTCAGCTAGCCTGGCTTTGCAGGCCCGGTGGCTTTGCAGGCCCGGTAATGACTAAGCACGGCTAAGGCCTGTTATGTCAGCTAGCCTGGCTGTGCAGGCCCGGGCCCAAGTTTGCTAGATTTGGCGCCGTGCTTTGCCGTCCCCGGCCTATGCAACTCTAGTTGGGAGGCATAGACTGTATCATCAACGATTGTCTACCATACATACTATGTATGCAAGTGAGGTATATACAATGGTACATACTTTGCTAATATTGTGAATTTATTCATTTCACGTTACAAAATTTAATATTTCCGTTGAGTTATCGCTTTTCATTATATTATGAAGATGTGGACATTCCTACACACATCATGCATGGAAATGTGGAGCCAAATGCCGCTGCAGCCCTCTGCTGAGTGACGTCACGGCCAGGGGCAGGGGAGGGGAGAGTGCGAGGGAGAGGGAGGGAGACTCGCTGGACGGGAGGAGGCAGGTGTCCGCGGGGCACCACCTGCCCTCGTCACCAGCCGGCCCGACCGCCGACCGGACCCCGTTCAAATCCGACTCTCTATCTCCTCTGCCCTCTGCTGTACGTACATCACTCTCTCTCTCTCTCTCTCTCTCTCTCTCTCTCTCTCGCTCTCTCTCTCTCCTCCCGGTCACACAGCAGCGCCGTGACCTGACCTGTCACCACCCTGTGACGGCTGGCGCGTGCCCGTCCGCTGGCCGCTGCCGCCGTCCGCCGCCGTCCCACACCACCGCGGCGGCGCCGGCCGGCCGGCCGACGGTTACCTCGCCGACAAAAGGCCGGCTGCCGGCGCCGTCGGCCCTCCCCTCACCCGACAGAGCAGATGTTCCCGGTATAAATTCCACCAATGGCCGATAAGCGGGCCGGCACGGCCGCACGCGCCACCGGCACAACAATGTCGGAAGTGCGTCCGTGCGAGTGGCACGTGCCACGAAGAGCTCCCGTGTCGACTCGCTGACCTGCCGACCCGCCGCGGAGCTACAGTGACGAAGACTCGGACGAGGCGCCTCGCGCAGTCGACTCGGAGCTACTCGCGACTCGGCGCCGACGTGGGAAGCGTGCCGCGGCCCCAGCGTCCGTTACGATTCGAAATTTCTATAGGGGCCGCTTTTGAATCGGACAAACCGAGTGGGACTGTGCGCGCGCGACATGGCGACCATATACGCAGTGGTGAGTCCACACAGCCAGATCCAGATCAAGACGGAGAGACTGAGTCCTCAGTCGTCGGCGGCGCGGACACCGACTCCGAACCGACCCCTGAGACCGGTCAACAGCAGAGACAACAGCGACCCAGCCAGGGCGCGACGCCAGCTCGCCATGAATCTCAACAAAGGCGGCCCCGTCATCCACAACCGACGCAACGCCCGCGAGAGGAACCGAGTCAAGCAGGTAAACCAGGGCTTTGCTGTGCTGCGTGCGCACCTCCCAGTTGCTCCCAAGACCAAGAAGATCAGCAAGGTTGATACACTGCGAGGCGCCATTGACTACATCCAGGGTCTATCCGAGCTGCTGGCTGCCTCGGAGGGATACGACTCCCCGTCTCGATATGACTCGCCGGCTCAGTATGACTCCCCAGCTCAGTACGACTCGCCGGCGAGGTATGACTCGCCGGGCTTCGCTTGCGAGCCTCCTCCGCCGCCACCACCTCCGGCCGGCGGAGAGCTGTACTCGGCAGGCTCAGCGTTCCAGCCGCCTGGCTACGGCCTGGCTGCGGCGGCAGCGGCGGGCTATCTGAGTCCGGGCGAGACGGCACCGCTGCTGGCCCTGCCGCCCTCCTACAGCGAGTCGGTACGGCAACATCAGCAACAGCAGCAGCATCAGCAGCGAGCCGAGACGAGTCAGGACGAGCTGATGAGCTCCCTGCGCTGGTGGCACGGGACCGGTGTTCAGCAGCAGTGACTGACCGAGGGACTGACCGAGGGAGGGACGGAGGAGGAACACACGGCACACTGGACACATGGATACACGGTGAGTCGAGAGAGGAAGCAGCTCAACTTCAACTGGTACATATCCTCAATCATCCTGATGCTCTTAGTCTAGAAACTTGCGAGTTGTAAAAGGCGGGAAAAATACATTGAGTAAAATGTTTTAGATGACAGAGGAAAGCTTAAAAAGTGACGACTTCGCTGAGCTGTTAATAATGAATGTGGGTGGTGAAAATGTAGTTATTTAATATTTGCTTTCCGATCTTAGTACAAATGTCTTATATACCTATTGGTATTCTAACCGTCATGGTGACATCATACAACGAATCCTGGTTCCAACATGCAAAAGGCTGGCTCCTACGATAGCATGAAAGCAATAGTTGACACTCAGAGATGCATGGATATTGAATATTTATCATTTTTGTATTGATTTCCATAGCCTGAGCTGCTCGCTATCAAAGTGCAAAATAAAACAATTATATGCTAATAACGCAATAGCCGCTAAATTATCCTGTGGTGTTGAGATCAGCACATTTCGTGGAGTTCAGTAGAACAGTCGTGATGTCAGCAAGCTCTAGTCTGGAATCCCTTGCGAACAGCCCTCTGACGACCCTCTGCACCCGATTTTACCGGCCGGAGATTTTCCAGCACATAAAGCACCGATCTAACTCTGTGGTGGCAGTCTGCCTGCGGTGGTTACTTCTGACCATTTGTCGCGGTGTTCGGCGTTCGTCCAGTGGCCGAGGACGGCGCCTTTGAGCTCGTGCCAACGACACGACGCGGCGTCCGGCGCCTTTGAAACGGAGGACACACCACCAAATCACGCTACCATTAATAACTCCTGTGTTGCGCGGGCCGGCAGAGGGACGATCCGGGCTGCCTTCCTGGCCAGTGACTTCTCTGCTAATTGGAGTACCATGTCGGTGTCGGTGTCGGTGAGGACGCCGGTCCGGTGGTGGTCCTATCATTCCGGTGGTGGTCCTATCGTCACCTCGACTACCTGGACGGGGACCAGAGCCACCGTCGTGAGGTGAACGCCGACCCACCTGCCTCCTCCACAGGTCCCACTTGCGCGTCAGCTGGCGACGAACGCCGGCAGTGCCGCTCGGGCCCCCCGCAGCCCGGGACTTCTCGCCCTCTGGGGTATGGTCTCTCCTGCGACACGGTCTGCAACGGCTCTGTGAGGGGGCGCCGGGCGGCGTGCCGCCGGGAAACCATGGCAGGCCTGTTTCGGCAATCGGGGGCGCTGATTGGTCCCAGATCATTGGGTCGGCAAGGTTCAATCCTGCGACTGTAGGGTGGCAACGCGGAATGGGCGGTAATGTTCTGTCGGCTAAGTGTCGTGCAGCAAAAATCGGCGGGAGTTTTTTCCTTAGTGTAAATTATAATTACCGGTCTTTTACTTTACCGTGTTCAAAATTTATTCGATGTCACTTCGCACTGATTAAGTGGTGCATTCTCAAACAAGATGCCTAACGCCGGTAGGCGGGCGTGGGGTGGCTTTGGTTTTTTAATCAGTTCTTCCAAATTACGCGACACGTCTAGATCGCGCGTGAGCTTCCGGCGGCTGTGTAGGGTTTGCCTTTCTAATGACACTTGACTATTGTTTTACACGTTCTAAGTTTAGATCATACTGGGAAAATTTCATATATTGCAGACATAAAGCAGGATAATTCTTACTCGTTATGATCAACATATACATTATCAAATATGTCATTGAAATTTTTCATATTGTCAGTAACTCACTATGTTTAGTAAAACAATTAAAAAAATATATAATGTCAAATAAATGCTTTATTGTAGGTGAAAATATGTCAGGAAAGAAAATTAATTTATGCCGCATTTGTAAGAAGTGTCACATTTCGCTAAATCCGTGGGATTTCTACCATTAAATGTGTTGTTCGTGAGCAATAATGCTATGGCGTGAGTTGCACCAAATAATCTTGCTCCTGTCCCGGGAAGCAATTTCTGCTCCAAAAAATTCCAAAGCTGTCCGAAATTTTCAAAAGCTGCCCCTAATGCGTTGGTGCCAACTAGTGATGTCATTTTCCCAAAATTTCCTGACCAATACCAATCCAATGCCGAACAGGAGGCATTTTAAATGAAATTTAAATATCTTGAAAATGTTGTAAAACGAAAGCTTGTTTCCTTATTTTCGACCTTTATTGAAAATAAATAAATAAACATTGCCATGTTATTGATTATTAACATCATCATTTATTTCATAATCATGGCATCTAACACCATCTCATATATAAAAAGGAAGCATTTTTGTTGAACAAATACCGACCAATTTGGGTTGAAGCCAAAAACGTCAACAATTTGACCGATTTTGAAAATGAAGGTAGTGGTGATGTCTGTAATATGCATATTGTATAATGCATGCAATATTTATTTTTTAAGGACCTCACTTACTCTTGTGAGCAATGTCTTCTATCTTGATATAAAAATGATGTGTTTGATTAAGTATTTATATTAAATGACTGAACTTCGAGCAAATTAAGCTTCAATTTGCTGGAAAGAAATAAGAATGCGTAAAATGTGACGAAAAAGTTAATTGTTTAAGATTACGCTGACCGAAAAGTGTCAACAATCGGACACATTTTTGACATTTTTGGCTTCATCCAAAATCGGTCGGTATTTGGTTAACCAAAATGCCTCCTGTTCGGTATTGGATTGGAATTGGTCATTTTTTTGAAAATGACATCACTAGTACCAACCAATTTTTAATCACCAGTCTTAGCTTGGGGGGGATTATTTGTATTGCCGCCCGTGTCGAGCCTGAAATTTGGGGTCATTTGCCTCGTGAATCCGCCAGTGCGCTTGGTTCAGAAATCAAACATTGTTTGAATATTTTTGTTTCCGATAAAATATATTTTCCTCACAAAAATCGATGGTAGCTCGTAGCCCACCGCAGCAATTCGCGGTTAAAATACAAGCGAAACATTTAATGGTTACGGCTCAACTTACCCTGGCTACGGATTGTTTACTACAGAATTTGCGTATGACGGAAGTCTATCATCAGCGAGTATGACGTCATAATACCGGCAAAGCTCCGTAGGCCCGAAACCGAATCTTAATTTAGCTTCTGTATCAAAATTACTTAGCGTAGCGAGGAAATTATTTCGCTGCAACCCATTTTTTTCGTCCTGCTCTGCAATTCTGCTGTCTAAGTTCAAAACACCATGGTAAATGTGAACTATTCCCTATAACTGCCGTTGCTAAATACTGATATCAGTGACATTAATGATATGCTAAATATATGCTAAATAAAAAAATGCACCATGTCAAGACGGTAATTGTTTGTGGTCACCACTGAACTCTATAGAGATGGAAGGTGCATTGGCCGGCAGACTGGTTTAATGACGGCGGCCATATTGGTACTCAGCGTGGGCAGTCGGCGGCTTGTGTTAAAGGATAGGCGGGCGGGCACCCCGGCTGACATTTAACAATATATTGAGCGAACTAATAGCCGTAGAGCAATATGACTACCACCATAATGTTCCAAATTGAATGCAGAATGATTCTAGGATTTTTATTTTTATTTTGTTTTTGCACGAAAAAAATCGCCTAGAACTATTCTGCATTCAATTTGGAACATTGTGGTGGTGGTCATTTTGCGCTACCGCTAGTAGTTCGCACAATATATTATAAAATGTCAGCCTGGGTGCCCGCCCGCCTATCCTTTAACACAGGCCGCCGACTGCTCATGTTAATACCAATATGGCCACCGTCATTAGACAACTCGGCCAATGGGGTCGCAGCGGCATAGCCACCCTGTGGTGGTCACTGATATCAGAACTAGAGATGAGATCTCTGCACTTCGTTACTTTGTTGTAAAGAGCCCTCTAATCAGGGGCGTCGCCACAGGGGGGACGGGGGGGACACCGTCCCCCCAGCCGTTAGGCTGGGGGATTATCCTCCAGTTTCGACAGTGGTCCCCGGAGCTTTTTATTCTGCACTTCACATATCTGGAATCAATGCATTTTTTTGTCAATTTCGTTTCCAACACTAGTTTTGTATTGCTTATACAAAGTTATGAAATTAAGAAATTCATCCCATTAAGTGTTGGCAGAGCCTTTCCTTGCAGTAATTGGCCCGTTCTTGGCAGTAGATATGGCAGTATTGGGGCCGCGTTGGGCCATTAAGATTGGGCCCTCCAGGGCCCGTCTCCTATAAAAACTTATAGGCGGACATGTTAGTTAGTCCTGCCTTGGCCCACAGCTCTCGAAAAGGCAAGCGAACGGCAAGACGCGGAACACGGCACTCCGGAACCTGCCTCCAGTGGTGGCCCAGCTTGCTGGAACCGAATATCTAATGAATAGTGGAAAACGATGGCAAGGACCTCCTATCTCTCCCAGAGACATTTCGCCCAAGCCCGCAGATCAGGAGACTAATCATGGTGCCAAGACCCCGAAGCCCAACCTCAGCCGACCCATGAACAATCCGAGGCCCAGACCCAGACCAGACCCATTCAAAATTCATAATATTGAAACCATGCCCATTTGGGCCCATTCAGATAAGGCAAAATATTTTTTTTTTGTAAACAAAATTCGCAACCATACCCTAGCATGTTTGACTTTCATAATACTAAACGATAAATATATTGTTAGACACCTTGTGTTGCTGACTGAATTTGAATTATCGAAACCTTTGCGGTCAACATTATCATATCTGGATGAGACTAAGGAATAGACATGGTTTACAAGTATACTGCCCGCTATTACATTACCACGATTATTGTTGTCAAATTAACTTTGCCAAAGACTATTGTTTTAAGTGTCTTTATCATATTAAAAAAAAAAAATACCTGGTAAATCATCTTGGTTGTCAAGTAAAGAATAACTCCTTAGCAACATTATTCAAAAATTGCCATATCCATGCACCCCAGTACCTCCATGAAAAGTAAAAAAATGCATACCCAACCCCAGAGCATTTGGAAGATATTGAGTGGGCAGCGGCTCATCGGGTGCACCCAGCCCATGATAGTCCCTGCTCCAGATACACAGGGAACATTTAATGCGCGTAGAACTCGTAGGCTGCCTCTCGCTGCTTTCAAATTATTTACGCTGTTACCAGCAATGGCGGATCCTGGGGGCACTTAGAGCCGTGCCCAGGCATTTAAGTGGCCTGTTGCCCCCAAACGATCAATGCCTCTACAAACAAAAACAATTGTTATCATGTATAATGGTTTGCCCTAGGAGAAAACTGTACAAAGTTAACAATTAAATCAGGTAAAAATAAACAATTTATCCGTCAAAATGCTTTGCACAAGTCAAAAATCCAGCTATTCGCAGTAGAAACAGAACTGGGAAAATATTCAAAACAACCGCTTTGCGGCAGTTCGCGCATTGCCTATTATAATTTGGTCTTAGTTACTTACATCTACAAGGCCGGAAGGCCGACCGTCTATATTCTGTCTTATCAAGCAAACCCAGTCACCAATTTTGCCGCCCGAACTTCGCGGCGCGAAATAATTTAAGTACGTATCTCACTATAACATGGAAATTATAATTGAAATGCTGCAAAGAAGTTTTTTCTGTTCGTTCTTCCAGCTGACTCACACTTAACTGAAAAACTTCGGCGACACCCCGGCGAGTCGGTTTGAGATAAACGTTATTACTACTTATATGTGTATATTCCGTAGCATGTATGCTACAATGTATTGCACTTTTGCATTTTTTATGTTTTTTAAGCTCAAATACCAAAAAAGGTGACCGGCTAAAATCCAGGGATAAAAAATATGTGCCTTTTTGCCAAAAAAAAATTGCCCCCCAACCGACGGCTGGATCCACTAGTGTCCGTCCCCCCACTTAAAATCTCGTGGCGACGCCCCTGCCTCTAATGCTACATCTATGAGTTATGGCTTGGTATAAGGTGGTCATTTTAGCTCCGCATTGTTTATAACAAAGTGTAACGAAATAACTCATCTGAACTGCATGGCGGTGACGTTACACGACAGACTAATAATGCAGATTATACATTAATTTAGGAATGTCTTCTAAAAATGGTAGCAGGTGACAAAGTAATTTTCCTTGACTTCTCCAAGACAAAGACTGCATCAGATGAATTACTTCAAATTACTTCTGCATAGGTATGTATCGCATTTTGCAGAATCTCTGAGCTGTATACTCTGCATTCGTCTTACTCACTATTCAGCTAAACATTACCAGTCATACATAAATATTCACGCTGTCAACGTATGCTGAAAGAGAAATGTAATTAAATGAAGCATAACTGAAATATATAGAGCAACTTAACTGATAGCTGCATATTAGGGGAACTGGAAGATATGTGCTCTGGTCTCAATGCTCTGCAGTGCATCCTGTATGAAATTGCAGTGTAGGTACGGGCAGGTTCCAAAACTTATCTTCGGCTTGCAATATTCATGGGCATTTTTTGTTGCATCGCTTCACCCGAGGCCCACTACCATATTTTTTGCTCCACGGCAAACATTATGTACGATATTTTACGGTATGATATAGTATTCATTTATGCTCTATATGAGCTTACTGATTTGCCAATCGATAAGTTGACCATATGACAACAAATATCTGTAATGTAATATTAACAACACAATGGGCAAAAGGTTGAGAGAAAGGCCGGCCCACACACGCCAGAGCTCCTTGCATGAATATGTTTTGTGCATTAGGGGACGGATGCTCTGGTCCTATTAGAATATTCCTAATAATTACCGCTTCCCTAACACATTTTCCGTATGCACTATTCAAATTGATTGTGGGGCAGTGGATCACACCGAGTAAAGGATCAACAACATTTACATTTCCGGTTCGATCTGCTTCCAGATGTATAGATCAAATCTAAAAATGTTTCCAGACCTTGGAAAAGTTGCTCTGTTACCGCACTGAGTGAGACCCAGGAACTGCTGAAGACCTCAAGGAACATTCGCTCTGTGGGGGAACCTCGAGCTGTTGGGTCACATTTAGTCCAATCAATGGTAGGCAAGTTAAAATCTCCCAACAGAATTACTTCCCTACCCAAGCAAAACTCAGCAATGAAGTTGGCCAAGGCTGCATTTCCCTCAGGAGAGTTAGATGGGGCCCTGTATACAATGCAAACATAAACATCAAAAGTGGCCCTAGGTGGATGGTGAGAAACATTTGGAATAGGAGAGGCCACATTTCCCACCAACAGATCCTTTTTCACATAACAAGCAAAACAACCCATGCTTTGGCTACAGATTCCTAAGGCATCATAAGGTCGGTGGAGAGTATATCCAGGTAATAATCAAACATAAGAGTTTTTTAAGATATGCAAGCGAAATGAGACCTGATGATACAGAATAAGATCCCAATGGTATAACTGAACACTATGCATGAGAAGACTTCTGAGCTTGGAGTGAAAGTCCATTGATATAAGATGAAACAATTTGAGAACTGTAGACTGTTGTAGCTTGGCATTGACATTGACAGGCTGCCGTACCTAGTTTCCCCTGGGGGGTTGGAGGGACTGTGGGCCCATGCCTGTTGATAGGAGTTTGGTAGGCATGGGTGGGGCAGTTGCCCCTCCGATATAAACAGTATTTGCTGTGATGGTTACAAATCCCCCTGCTCGTCCTAACGGGACTTACGACGGTTTTGAAAAGTTCAGTTCTTTGGGCATAGGTCAGATCACGGGAAATGTACACAGAATGGAAGGCCAGTGGTCTTTTAGGTTTTTAGCCTTTTCCAAGACAAGCCTTGCGATGTTCATCATGTTGCCTTTGCACGAAATACACTTGGCATTGGTTGGGATAGCAAGCAATGTCAGACAGGCCAACTTCAACTCCCATAACTTCTCCAGTCATGTGACCAAACTTGGAAGCAAGCTCTGCACTAGTTTTGGCTTTGAGACCCTTCACTATGATTGACTGACGACGCTTTTCTCGCTCTCTCATCTCCTTTACCTCATCTCGGATGATGGCCCTGTACTCCTGAGCAGGTTGAGTGGGTGTCTGGGGTGTGGGGGGATGCAGGATGGCCGAGGCAGGCTCTGCTTGGGGTTTAGGTTGACAAGCAAAATAGTTACTTTTCAGTAAGCCCTTGCAGTGTGCCACAGATACCCTGCATTTGCTGAAACATTTGTCCAATAAGCTCCATCATCTGAGACTGAGAGGCCTTGGTGGGGGAGTTCTGTCTTGAGATCCTACACTTTATGCATATGAAGCTGATGCCGCTACCATCATAGGCATTTATAGCATCCAACATCTCTGGGGCAGACCGGAGCAACATCACTGTGTTACATACCCAGCGTTCACAGTTGTCAACCAATGACACTGTCATCTGCCACCTTTGGCACGATACACAGTACTGCACGCCAATCTGACTATCTGTTTTGGGGTTGCGATCCCCGGAGGCCGCCACCTGATTGGCGGTTTCCTAGCTATTCAGCCCTGGTTCTAAGCAGGTTTAGGCACCGATCGCCACAATCCCACATGCACATGCACAAAAGCAACCGCGGCACTATCACACAGTTTGTCAGCAAGCTCGTGCAAGCAGGCAGCAACAGCAGGCAAGCTCAGGCAACGCCAATGGGAAAACACAGGCAAGAAGGGTTTGGGCGGGGATAATGATAAGGAGATGCTCAAACATCAGTACTTCCACGAGGTGTGGCATGCAAGCAACTGCAGGTGACCCAGGTGCAGGTGAGTGCAGAGTTACCAGGCGCAACAGGCAGATCCGTGCAGGCATCAACATGCAGGCAGGCCAGACTCAGTGTTGTTCTTGCCGTAACAACAGAAACAACAGAATCTCGAGCTTTTCAAGCACTCACTTTAAACGATTCCCACAAAATTCAATATTCAGTATTCATGGACCCTATTTATTCAGATCACTTCTCACTAGTAATTTGTTACTGTTATTTTGACGTTAGTTACAGATATCTTGATGTTGACCATCTCAGCATCTCCTCAATCATGTTTTGTGACATCAACTGTCTTCAACCCCGACTAGAAAAAATACACGCTTTCATCAACATGTACATCAACCGATTTGCTTGCCATAAGCACCAAATTATTCAGCGCTGAAAATTTTGTAAACCGTTCTGAAACTGGTGACCTCAGGTGTTGTGAATGTGATGTAGCACCCAATAAATTTTGGCGCATCAGCCATTGCGGAATTTTTTGTGGCCAATGGCTCTGCTGAGGCATCCAGCATATTGTGTATTTTTCCATTTGGGATAAGCATGACCTTGCAAATGCAAAAATCCCATATAGGCATTGCAGCAAAATGGCATATCAGCAAGTCAGGACCAATTTGCTCGCTGTAAGCACCAATTGATTCAGCACATACAATTTCATGTCATTCTGAAAGTTCTGAAACTGGTGACCTCAGGTGTTGTGCATGTGGTGTAGCACCCAATAAATTTCAGCGCAACAGCATTGCACCAAAATTTCAGCGCAATGGCTCTGGCGAGGCATCCAGCATAGGTAGTGAGTGTATTTATTCCAGTCAGGCTGCAGTGTGCCAAATGTGGAGCAGCACCAATTTATGCTCTAATGGTTGATTTGCCCCAAAAATGAGTATCATATCTGGAATCAGCACACTAATAAATATTGGAGTGCATAATCCATGCATAAACAAGTAGTTGAACACCAAGAGTTTTCATGCTATTCTTTTGACATTCTTTTCTGAGTTAGCGCTGAAAAATTTCAGGCAGAGTATAAATAAAACATCCAAGATTTCAAATTCCAGTTGAATGTTTTAATTTGCTCTATAACCTATTAAAATAGTCTGTAATTACCTAGGGTTTGCCTTTCATCAACATCTACATTCCACAATGCACATTGACATGCACGGAAAGATATATACAAAAAGAATGTAAACAAAGTTATAGACGTTTTCAGCGCTTATGCTTCAATTTCTGGCAAAATACACCACCACGAAATACAAAATGTCTGGTAAAAGGCCTGCTTTTGCCTGACTAATGAGATAATTTTAATATTTACCTTGATTATTTTGACAAAAAAGTAAATGAAACTAGTAAATTGGCATTCATACTTTGTTATCCAGTAAAATTTTATCTTGAGCTGCATAAAACATTTATCAAATTTATTCCAAATTTGTAGCTTCACGACTTTTTATAACAATGGATGTGGACAACCTGAAAATGTTTGAGCTGTTTCGAAAATGCATGTTTCGAAATTGCCATTTTTCGATCGAAATAACTTCTATCGGCTTTGTAAACATCAGTTAGCACTATTTGTTCGGTAATAGAATGAATGCGGATGATTACTAATAACAGGGGCAAAGTCAGGGACGAAAAATGGGGACCGGGAAAAATGTAATGAAAGCATACTATTTTATTTGAATAGCATTTGCTTATTGAGGTTACACAAAGAGTGATGACAATATATGAAAAATCAAAAATTAAAATAATTTGTGATCCCTCTTTAGCTGAAGATGAATATTCAGTGCGAAATTTTACCGTTCTCTGAGACCGTCGCTGCTTGGTCGCTGCTCTCCGCCATTTAAACAAAACAAGGTGCGTGAGATTCGTCTTTGGTGCTGCCGAGCTATGCGTGGGAATCTTTTAAGTGATCAACTATGACCATATAATGTCAGATTGTGATGCATTGTGTTCAGTGCTAAGATTTTGATCGTCATTGATCGCTGTCATACGTGTATTTATACAACCGCTTATGAGCCAGGGTGATGGAAAGAGATGTGAGGCAACGAAATCGGCGTCGTGCCCGTGCACAACGTATGAAGGCTGTAGGTGAGAAGAAGCGTGAGAATGGGACTGAAACTGGAGATGAGGAGTTGTCAGTGCGTGAAAAACCACCGAGACCTGTACTTCGACGCAGAAAAATGCGTGAACCTCTTTATGAGGAAGATATCGTCGAAGGATTTGCAATAGCATCATTCAAGACATACAGTGACTTGGAGGTAAGTCATTTTTATTTTAATTTTATATCATCTTGCTGCAGATGATTTGCTTTGTGTGTTTCAGCTTCTGTTGATTGACTATGGTCAATGATTATGTACTTGATCCTTTCAGCAACAGCAAGCGTCTTAATGTATTGATACTGCAGTCCTGTTAGTCATCTTGAATTCTTACCGAGGTACCTACCTCATTGTTTTACCTTGCTGGTTTTCATCATATCTGTGGTTTTTAGGACAGGAGGAGAGGGAGGCCATGAAGGCAGAAGGAGAGAGAACCTTAGATGAAAAAAGTTATGCCAGTCCTATTGCACATTGCCTACCTCAACCTATCCATTGAGTATTAAACAATATTTGACTGGAACTATTCTTCTTACAGGTGCAAGTCATTAAATTGTGCTGTCTTTTTAAAATTATGTTTGCTTAGTCTTGCTGAAACCTCTAGCAATATTTGCTTGAGGCAGTGTTGTTTAAACAAGACGGGACTAAATAACATAGGTCACATTCAATCTAGGAAGCTGTACAGTAGGTAGCAGCCTTGGTCACAATCAATTTCGGTAGCTGTACAGTTGTCGCTTACACATGGATCATTCACACATTTGAGGCACATTTGTTCCTGGTTGTTTTGCTGTTGCTCTCCTGACAGGCAGGCTTCATATTTCAAGCCACTCCAGTAGTTTTCTAGTTTCTTTTTCAAGCAAGTTGGCAGACATGACATTAACAGCAATCTTGTAATGGGATGCTTTATTATGTGCTGTGGAGGACAGTTGTGGCTTATCAGTTTGCTGATTTGTTTTTTCTTTCAGCTCATGCCTGCTATATAGGTCTTATTTTATCTTTCTCTTATGTTTCTGTGCCATGCTTCCTATAGGTGAATAGGTAACTGGCTGTCCTGGTTTCTGAGAATTTTGGAAGTGTGTGACTGTGTGTCATGCCACTCTGGCCACAATTTGAAACACGATGTTACTGTTCAGGGAAACAAGGGTCACACCTGCATTTGTATCATTACAGTTAAATTCACTACTATACAGAGAACATGCATGGTGACTGTGATTATTTTTAAATGTTATTTCACTTGATTGGTAAGGTGCATGGGCCCATGACAGATACAGAGTGGGTATATGCCACATCATGCTATGTAAACTAAATGGCACCTAAAACTGACAGCCATTTCTATGAGATATGTACAATTTGTGAGTTACATATTCAAATGTATATGCTAAACCAACTTTGTATGCATTAAAGAACACCTGCATTGGTTTGATGTTGCTTGCTTATAGGTAGTGTCTGGTGATCTTGATCAGCAAGTTTACTTAGAGTTGCTATTTGTACGATAAATCAATACCTAGTTTTGGTTAACTTATTCAGTATATTTGTATTTTATGTACTGTTTTTATCCAGTGTTTGCTGACAATGGCACCTGCAATGTTTCTTTGTTCTATTATGATCCTTACTAGGCAGGTGTTCCATTTTTTTGTAGGTATATCAACTTAAATAATGATGTTACACTGATGATTGCCTGGCATTTTTTTGCAATTAACAGCAATGTAGTTGTTTATACCACATTTATGTCACTTGTGGCAAAATGCATTAAGTTGCCAGGTAATATTAATGCTACCATGTCCTGTATGTCTTCATCAAATATGTATAACTGGAGTGCAACTGCCGGGTGGGATGCAATGATGTAATATTGAGTTAAGGTTACATATGAAACATACACAGGTCATTAGCTGTGCCCAATTATAGACTGAAGCTGATAAATATTGTCAAAAGATGTCAAAGACATACACATGTCATTGCATATTTTACCATGCCATATCATACAATATGCTGTACTGGGTTATCTGTACAGGTTGTGCTTGGTAAACTCTTCCAGCAGAATGTTGGATGTCTGAATCTGAATATGAATGGTATGCAAACTTCAAAACTTATGCAGTCTGTTGTTTAAGATCAGTTGTGAGTATCATGTTCAGAAACAATTGCATTGCTATTTTATCTGGCATGTATTTGGTCTCTTGGAATGACATGCTATTCTGATTGATTCATATAGTAGCTTTGACACTGGTTGAAACTGCAATGTTACTCAAACAGCCAGCTGTGTCCTGTTTTACTGTAAAACTGTAATTACTGTAAATAAATATTTTAACACAAGTATGTCCAGTTCATCTGGCACATACATAGTTGTTTTGGTTGACTTGTAAATATGAGACAGGACCTCCAATCTCCATCTGTCATATTTTCCGTGAACCACCTGTCAAAACTACATCAATCTTATATTACAGCCACAGGTGTAAAACTTTTACACCTGTGGCTGTAATATAAGATTGATGTAGCTTTGACAGGTGGTTCATGGAAAATATGACAGATGGAGGTCCTGTCTCATATTTACAAGTCAACCAAAACAACAATGTATGTGCCAGATGAACTGGACGTACTTGTGTTAAAATATTTATGTGTCATAAGTTGTGTCAGTGCTGTCTCTCTCAGCTTGTTTTAATGCATCTTGATAATCATATACCTACCTTGGGGCTATGAGATAGACTGGTTAGTGTTAGACTCATCTCTGATCACTTGCCCATGATTGTAATGCCAGCTGTACTTGTGCCATTGCAATATATCAAAGAGATGGTAAAGGAGTCTCTTTTCTCCAAAGTGTGGTGAACTTTCTGAAATGCTTGTGCTCAAGTATGGGAAAATGTAGCGATGTCAATGTCAATGTCAATGTGAATCACATCATTAACAGTTTTAAGGGCAGGATTCTTATTGTCTGTTGAAGTATTGCTAGTCTGCTTTATATTACTGAAAAGTTGGGTTGGTAGACCTGGATGCTCTTGATTCATTGATAGACATGCAACTAGGTTACCATTATCTTGGCTTGAGTACAACTACAACCCTGTTCTTACATAAGTATAGTTAATCAATCTTCAAAACATTTTTGTCCATCCAAAATATGTTTTCATTTAGGTCATGTTGACTTTTAATTAGTGAAGATATCGTGTTGTTTTGGCCATTATGCAGCTTTTCATATTATTGATTTGATCGACATGACATATTGATTAGCTAATTAGGTGGGTCCACATTATCACCTGGCCACTGGGTCATTTGGTCGTTGCTGTCGATGATCGCCGTGTCATACGTAGAAGTCTCCAGGCATTTGTAACGAGACTTAGCCAACCAAGAGGAACATACCTGCTCATAGCCATACACTTTTCGTTCTTACCTGTATGATCTTATTCAGCAGATGTGTTCATAACGCACACACTTTCTCACACACGCCGAAGGTGGTAATTTGGAAATTATTTGATGTCCTGTCTGTCATGTGAGGGTATGACTGGAACCACTCGGTCCGGTGGCTGCGCTAAGCCTTCCGCCCTGATGGCGTGCTTGGCTGTTATTCCTCTGTCATTTCACCGTCACAAGTCACCGCCGTCTCACCATTTCAGCGCCTTTCCAACACCATTAAATCGCCATTCGCATATGTTTCATAATTGCCGTGCAGACATTATTCACGCCCGGTACATTTTTGTCGGGACTGATTTCGCTGACGCACGGCACGGTAGTTCGTGGACAGTGGCAGTCGGCCGATCGTGTCCAGCGCCAGCCTCGCAGCGGTGCATTCATTGTACTGCGCTATGTGGGGGTTATAACTTCCAGATAATGTTCGAGCAGGCCAGTCTCGGAGTTTTATGTATGCTGCTGATTATGATTCATGGTATGGTCCATGCTGTATTGCAATCACATCAGCAAAATCACCGCTTCACGGGGTCCTTGCATTCTAAACTCATGTCACACTTTCGTAGCGTACTGCAGAAACCACATGCCTACACTGGACTAGTTTCGGGAAGACTACTTCCGGTCACTTGCGTCTGTCGGTCAGCTCCTGTGCGTGTGATCGTGTGTTTGCGTATATCTGTGCCTGAGGCCTGTTCACGACCACCTGCGGCTCGGCGGTTACCAGCTGGCTCTAGCCCCGCCCCTTTCCTCATGCTGCCCGCTGAACCGCATTCAACCGCAGGCCCGTGAACAGGCCTCTGTTTGTTTGTGTTGGCGTGTGCGTGACCCTCATGTTGGTGATCTGTCCGATGTCAGAATAGTACCGGTGTCGACATCGATGTCGGAGTAGTGTCGGTGTTGATATCGATGTCGGAGTTAGTGTCGGTGTTGATATCGATGTCAGAGTAGTGCCGGTGTCGACATCGATGTCGGAGTAGTGTCGGTGTTGATATTGATGATTGATGTCGGAGTAGTGTCAGTGTTGATATAGATGTCGGAGTAGTGTTGGTGTTGATATCGATGTTGGAGTAGTGTCAGTGTTGACATTGATGTCGGAGTAGTGCCGGTGTTGACATCGATGTCGGAGTAGTGTCGGTGTTGATATCGATGTCGGAGTAGTGTTGGTGTTGATATCGATGCCAGAGTAGTGTCGGCGTTTACATCAATGTCGGAGTAGTGTCGGTGTTGACATCGATGTCGGTATAGTGCCGGTGTCGACATCGATGTCGGAGTAGTGCCGGTGTCGATATCGTTTGCTAGTGCCGACTTCAGGATGAGCTGTCCAGTACGCTGGTGCTGTCCGCGTTCCCCCGGGCCGCTGCAGGGACTCCGCTTCGCTGCCCCAGCGGGGTCTGCTATGGACAGAACACTCGCCGCGGCTGCTATTTGGTCGGCATGCTGGATTTCCAAATGTTAATGTGCTGTGTTTACGAGGACCCTCAGTTGAGTGCCAGGTCATGTTTGACTAGTTTTGACTCGCTATCTTCCGGAGATCCGTAAAAGCACATCGTGCAGCTCGAGTGGCCGTTTATATTGTCAGCTGACTTGTACTAATGTCCCCTATCTAAAGAAACCATTGTGGTTTTACTTCGCTAAATTCTGAGGCCCGTTTCATGACCACCTGCGGTTTCGGCGGTTACAGCAGGCTCTAGCCCCGCCTCTTTCTCATGCGTCACAACAGGCAGGCGCTCTTGGACACTAATGCCGACGCGCGCCACCTTTACGTGTTTGCATCGCTGCGGGTTCGGCGGTGTGCTTCGTTTACCAACCGCCGAAACCGCCGCCAAAAACCAGCCGTTGTGACGTCATGCATATTCTACCCATCCCCACTTTTATGTACCCCCTCCGCATACCAACCACTGCTGACCGCCGAACCGCAGGCAACCGCAGGGCCATGAACAGGCCTCTGAGGCCCGTTCACAGTCACCTGCGGTTCAGCGGTTACCAGCAGGCCCGCCCCGCCCCTTTCTTCGTGCGTCACCACAATCAGGCGTCTCTTAGACACTGAACGCCGCACTGCGCAAGTTTACATAACTTTCTGATTCTGCGGTTGGGCGGCGGTTGCTTCGTTCCAACCGCCAGAACCGCCGTCAACCGCAGCCGTGTGACATACCTTTCGCCCATCCCCACTTTTAGTTACCCCTCCCGGCTTCTGACCACTGCTGACCGCCGAACCGCAGTCAACCGCAGGTCCGTGAACAGCCTCTGTTCTGGTGTGTCGTACCACTAGCCTGCACGATGTGCTCGGTCGGTGCCCGGTGTGCCCCAGTGGGACGATCGGGGTCTGTCGGGGAGCGGCTCTATGTCTCCCCGTCCTCTGCCCTCTAGCCGGCGAGGCGGGGAGATGCTGATGATGATACGCGCGGTCCCCGGCGGACCAGCTACAGGCCGGCATCTGCCCGTCTGGCAATAAACACGGAGACGGAGCGGCAGTGGCGGCGGCGGCTGAATGGCGTGACTCAGGCGGCCTTGGCGGCCCCGGCGACACGGCCGCCGCAGCAAGGCCAGTGCCGCTGACCGCTGACCGCTGACCGCTGACCGCTGCACTGCACCCCGAGGACGCACGCAGGGCGGCCAGGCTGGAGATGGCGTCCCGGAGTCATCGACCCGGAACTCTGCCCCGGGATCCCCGGAACTCTGCCCGGGATCCGGAGTAATCGACCCGGAACTCTGTCTGGGATCCGGAGTTATCGACCCGGAAGTGGAACTCTGCCCCGGGATCCGGAGTCATCGACCCGGAACTCTGTCTGGGATCCGGAGTTATCGACCCGGAAGTGGAACTCTGCCCCGGGATCCGGAGTCATTGACCCGGAACTCTACCCGGGATCCGGAGTTATCTTTCCGGAACTCTGCCCGGGATCCGGAGTCATCGACTCAAAACTCTGCCCGGGATCCGGAGTTATCGACCCGGAACTCGGCCCGGGATGCGGAATTATTGACTCGAAGTTCCTCCGGGATCAAGTGGGTATAAATCGCCCGTGTCGTTCCTCGTATCACTGTGGTTGATTTGTTGATATTTTTAAGCTCAGAGCCTATAGAGTCGGAGAGCTCGTAAACGCGGGATTAACTGATAAGATTGATACCTCTTATGGCGGCTTTGAGGAGGCCGATGTAGCAGGGTCCGCGTTTATCTTGTACCCAAGCTTTATGAAATGGTGCTACTCCTAATGGACTGCTCATGCCCTGCCAGCGAGCTGACCATGTGTTCAGCTGAGCTGTACGGAGGGATGATCTGGTAACAGGTGGTGGGCCAGCCAGCGAACTGACCATGTGTTCAGCTGAGCTGTACGGAGTGATGATCTGGCGAACTGACCATGTGTTCGCTGAGCTGTAACGGAGTGATAATCTGTCGAGGCTGACATGTGTTCGCTGCCGCTGTCGGAGAGATATCTGGCAAACTGACAATCGTGTTCAGCTGAGCTGTCCGGAGTGAACGATCAGGCGAACTGACCATGTGTTCAGCTGAGCTGTACGGAGGGATGATCTTGGCGAACTGACCATGTGTTCAAGCGAGCTGTACGGAGTGAAAATCAGCGAACTGAACCTGTGTTCAGCTGAGGCTGTACGGGAGGGATGATCTGGCGAACTGACCAGTGTTCGGCTTTTGAGCTGTACGGAGAGAATGATCTGGGCCGAAACTGACCATGTGTTCTGCTGGCTGTACGGAGGGATGATCTGGCGAACTGACCATGTTGTTCAGCTGCGCTGTACGGAGTGATTGATCTGGCGACTGACCATGTGTTCAGCTGAGCTGTACGGAGTGATGATCTGGCGAACTGACCATGTGTTCAGCGTACGGAGTGATGATCTGGCGAACTGACCATGTGTTCTGCTGAGCTGTACGGAGGGATGATCTGGCGAACTGACCATGTGTTCAGCTGCGCTGTACGGAGGGATGATCTGGCGAACTGACCATGTGTTCAGCTGAGCTGTACGGAGGGATGATCTGGCGACTGGTGGTACCGCAGACGGTTGTCTATCGACCGTCACCGGCCGCTCACCCCGACTCACCATCAGTCGCAGACCGCATCTCTGAGCTGCTTATACGCCCATCTATCGGCAGAGCTGCTGTCTGACCAGGTTCTGCCAGTCTGATCTGCGCTGGCGGCCGGCCGGCGGTCCGGTCCGGTGTGTGAGCTGTGGGCGGCTGTGGTAGGCCAGGAATGTGGCCCGGACATGCCCCCTACCATGCGACTGCCGTGGCGCGCTGCTCTGACGGTCCAGCGTCGCTGCCGTGTCCGCACGTTGCCGTGGCGGGCCGGTTCTAACGGTGTCGTCTGTCCGTCCGTCCGTTCCGTCCGTGTGTCTATGTTTGGTGTGTCTGTGTGTATGTTAGTTGTGTCGGTTGGAGGCCGAGCTGCTGCTGAGTCCGCAGCGGCGCGGTGGCCCGCCAGCCACCCTTCAGAAGCGCGGGCCGCTGCGGGATCGCTCCTCCTTTATGTCACGCGTGGCGGCGGCCGGCCTGCAATGCGCTGCTAAGTGATCGAACGCGCCGTCAGCGGCCGGCGGCCGCGAGTTATGTGTGCCGCGACGGGCCCCACGGGGGCCCTCCGCTATTGGGCGGAGGCCGCCACCGCGCACGTGGTGGTGGCTTCTGGTCCGTAACGGCGCCCAGTCGTGGTGCAAACTGGCCGCGGCGGTGGTGGCCGTAGAGGGTGCCAACTGGCCCGTGCCGGTTAGTTGGTCAATATGGCCGTACGCCGCGCCGGTTGTGGTCAACTGCACCGTACGCGGTGCAGGTTGTGGTGCAAACCTGGCCGCAGGTTGTGGTGCAACCTGGCCCGGTTCATGTGCGCAGCTCCTTGGTATGCGCCGTTGGTGGGCTAAGCGGACTGTAAATAAGTTTTGGCATCCTTGTTGGCAGCAGCCATTCCATTGCTATGAGCTCCATGGTGTGCGGATGTGCCGTAAATGGGAGCGTGCGAGGGCCGCTATATATTGTTGCTGCCCACAGCGTTGTATCGGAGCACACCCGCGGACTGTGTGTGTGGAATCCGACTGCCACGCGGGCTGCAATCTTAAACGTGACACTTTGCCCCCTGTTCTGCCCTGCCTCTGTGTTTGTCCCCTGCCTGTGAGGCTGACTGATCCACTGCTCAGCCCTGTCCCCGGCTGCCGTGTGACGCTCTGTTCCCCGTGTCTGCCGACAGCGTGCGGTGAAGCAGGCGGAGCGGCGCGGCCTGAAGATGCTGGAGCCGCTGCCGCCGCCAGGAGTGGCCGCCTCCGACGCCCGCAGACGGCGCAAGAGCAGCGACGGACGCACACAGGTAACGGGTCGCAGTCGGCTGTACCTCACTCTCGCCCTCATCTGCAGCGGTGTCAGATGTGCCGTCACAGGCTCTCCGTTTGATACCTACCCTGTCGTCTGTCTTCAGCCCACATCGTGGACATTTGACCAACCTTCTTACTCTGAGACGTTCTGTTGTCGTTGTTGTTGTTGTTGTACTGCCCTCCGGCCGCGGGCACTCCCAGCGGGGTAGCCTAACGGCTCTGGAGAGCCTTCAACGCGGCCGTCAAGGCCGCCAGCTCGTCGCTGTGCCGGACCTCCTCGGGCGTCGGTAGACTATTGCTGATGGCGGGGATCGGGAGCCGAAGCCTCCTCAGCCCTGCGCAGGTCGTCAGGATGTGACTGCGTGTGTCCGCCTCCTACCACAGAGCGGGGCACCGCCTCACAGATAGTGTCCACCCCGCCTCACGGATGGTGTTCATCCGCCCGCCTCACGGGGTGTTGTGTCACCCCGCCTACACGATGGTGTCACCGCGTTGGCCGCCTCACAGAATGGTGTCACCCCGCCTCACGGGTGGTTGTCCCCCGCCTCACGGGTGGTGTCAACCCCCCGCCTCTTTACGGGTGGTGTCCAACCCCGCTACGGGTGGTGTCACCCCGCCTCAACAGATGGTGTCACCGCCGCCTCACAGTGTGTCACCCCGCCTCACGGGTGGTGGTCACCCCGCCTCACGGGTGGTGTCACCCGCCTCAACGGGGTGGTGTCACCCCCGCCTCACAGATGGTGTCACCCCGCCTTTCAACGGGTGGTGTCAACCCGCTCACAGATGGTGTCACACCGCCCTCACAGATGGTGGTCCACCCCGCCTCACGGGTGGTGTCACCCCGCCTCACAGGATGGTGTCCCTCCTGCCTCACAGATGGTGCACCCGCCTCACGGATGGTGTTCAACCTCCTCCGCCTTCACGGAGTGTGTCACCGCCTCACGGGTGGGTCACCCGCCTCACAGATGAGTGGTCACCCGCCTCACGGGTGGTGTCACGACACTGGGGGCAGCTGGGGGACGGGCTGTGTCCGATGTCGTGTTGACTTGAAACTGAGCGGAGCCGCTCCAGCTGTGGATGAGTCCGTCCAAGGAGTTTGAGGAGTCCGCCCGAGGAGTTAGAGGAGTCCGTCCGGGGAGTTGGAGGAGTCCTCCAACGTCCGTCCGCATCTGGTTGACGTCGACGGCCGTTGACCTGTCCACATGCTGGCGATCGGTGGAGGATATCTCAGGCTCATCAGCTCTCTGAACCAGCCGGTCGGTTGCGGACCGGACGGTGCCAGAGAAGCCCGGTCTTTCTCAGGCTGCGCGCTCCCTGGCCTGGCGGGTATATGGCTCGGTGTATGGTCGGCACATAGAGCGCGGCCGTCATGGGCGTCTCCTGCACCATGGCCGCCGCCTCCCTCGCCAACGTGTCGGCCGCCTCGTTACCGGAGATCTCGCAGTGGTGTGATATCCACTACAGTCTCACCGGCCAGTCTCCGGCTGAGATGGCCAGGCGGCGGCGGCAGACCTCAGCGCTCTGCAGGGAGCGCTGCGCCGCTGGGCCCTCGCTGAGGCCGGCTAGGGCTGATCTGGAGTCGGCGCTGCGGATGACAGGGTCGTCACGCCGTCCGGGGGGGGGGGGGGGGGTGCTTCCAGATGGTGGGTCGGGGGCTGCTCGGAGGGCGGTCATCTCTGCGCGGAAGCTGGAACAGAGGGCTCCCGCTGGCGTCCTCAGCTGGTGGCGGTCGTCGTTAGGGTTGATGATGAGCGCCCCGGCGCCTCCGCTGATGACGCCACTGGTGTCGGACCTGTCGGTCCACGCCCACGGCGAGCATTGTGGCAGTGGCGCTAGGTGATGCAGCGCCGCCGGTCGCTCGTCCGTGTCAGGTGCCATTGGGTTGAGCGGCGCGCCGACGTCCAGGGAGATGGCCGACTGCTTCGGTGTTCGTCCACGGCGGTGGGCGCCTCGGAAGCCGGGTGTTTAGTCCGGTGGCGCGATCCTCAGCTGCCGTCATATCTCTGGACCGACCTGACGCCGCCGCCTGGTGACTGACCTCAGCCTCAGCGGGGGTCCGCCACTGCCGGGGCGGGCGGTGGGTCGTCAGGCGGGAGGCCGGAGACCTTCGCCAGCAGACGGGAGGCAGCGCCGTACGCCGCGCGGCTACCGGCATGGTGCCAACTTCGGCCACGACCCCCTGGTGGGGCGCCGAGTTGCTGCAGCCGGTGATGATCGTCTCGCTACTCCGAGACGGCGATCGGTGAGCTCATCCTGACGCCGGTCTCGTCTTTGATCTGTATTAGTATCCTGACTCCGGGCTATTCTCGCGGACATCTGGACATCAATTTACTGGCTTCCTATGGGCGCCACATGACTTTACAGTTGAGGCGCCCTTAAACCCAAATCATCATCATCATCATACTGGCTTCCTCTCCGCTGGTTCGCAAATTGACCCAAAGGTGTCGGCGCGCCCTTAAACCCCAATACACAAACAAACCAGCTCTCCTCTGGTCATCTGATCCTGTGGTTCCGAGCCTGCCGTCCTAGTCGTGTTCTGCTCACTGAGTGGCTGTGGAATGTAGATGGTGACTGGTGTTTTACTGTTTATCTGTCTGTGCCTGCCGTGGGAAAGACCTCGAGCTAAGCGCAATGCAATGTTCCATATCGCACTCTCGCAGCCCAAACTGCTAACCTTGTCCCAGGGAGGCAAGCTTGTCAAACCCACACGCGACAGTCGTTTCGTGAAAATAAATGCTGCTGACACTGGTAATCGCCGTCAAAAAACGGCATGAAAAGGCACTAGTACAACTGGTAAAATCCGCTGTGTCGTTGTTAGCGTTATCGCTTTGTGTGACTTCCCATGACTTAAAGGCCGTTATTTTTGTTGAGAGCGTGGCGTGCCTGTTGGTTGGCATGTGCCGTTGCTTTAGGTCAGGTTATGGTCGATCACGGAACTGGGGCCGGTTCCGCGTCGCGGCACGAACCGGCCCGTCGCTATCACGTGAGGCAGTCTGTGGCCGGCACCCGGTGACGGCTCTGTCCTGGTGACCCGGTGACGGCTCTGGTGACCCGGTGACGGCTCTGTCTGGGTGACCTGATGACGGCTCTGTACTGGTGACGGCTCTGTCCCGGTGACGGATCTGTGCTGGTGACCCGGTGACGGCTATGGTGACCCGGTGACGGCTCTGTCTTCTGGTGACCTGGCGACGGCTCTGTCCTGGTGACGGCTCTGTCCTGGTGACCTGGTGACGGCTCTGTCCTGGTGACCCGGTGACGTCTCTGTCCTCTGGTGACCCGGTGACAGCTCTGTCCTGGTGACCCGGTGACGGCCTAGTGACCCGGTGACGGCCTAGTGACCCGGTGACGTCACCGGCCGTCTCTCTGTGACAGACGGCCGCCTCTCCAGACCTGAGCCGCCGCCGCCGCCGCCGCCGTGGTCGTGATTGCCTTTACCTGTCGGCACCGTGTCGGACAGGAGGCCCTCTGTCGGCGCCTGTCGGCGCCTGTGGTTGACTGCTGGTTTTATTTCGCCGGCGGTTTCGGCGCGGCTGTGACCGACCGATAAGACGTGTCCGCTCCGTCAGCGGCGCGGCCTGCGCTGCGGATTACATGGCGTGTCGCCGATGTCACGTCAGGGTTTACCAGGTATAATTAAGACAGGGTACAGCTCGGCCGGTCAGGCGACGACGCGCCGACGCCCGCCTGTCGCGCGGCGTGACTGCAGCCGGGCAGAGCGAGGTGGGGCCGCCGCTGCAGCCGGCCCGGTCAGCTGGATACCGTCAGAGGAGGCGGCGGCAGTCGGCTGCGCGACGCGACGCTGGCGTCAGAAGGGCGACGCATGTGACGACACGTGTCATACGCAGATGGGATGGCCTATCTGGCTGACAGTTGGCGTCTAGTTTAAGTGTGACTGGTATGGTCGTGAATGCCTTCCGGAAGATGATGTACGTTTTGTGTTCCAGATTTTGGGAAGTTGTGCTTGCTGTGCAATGCATTTGATCAGTATAAAGTTAAAGATACACAAGAGGCTCCGGTATTCGCATTCTCCAGGCACATACAAGTAGCGGCAACGTTGCATAGTTTGTCGTGGACGGACAGCCCACATGGCTTCACCAGTGCGACTTCTCTCCTCTGTAATGCCACTGGGTGGAGATATGTCATTACGAAGGCCCATCACTGTGGTGACAGTGGGTGTCATAAGCCGAGCCATTGTACACTGATGAATCGTGGTGATTGCCGGCTGCTGAGACTTTCCTGGTGGCGGCGGTGCGGCTGTGGGGGTGGTGGTGCGCCCGGTGCCGGTGAGTGCACGCTGCCAAGTGGTTTATTTTCGGCCCGTCACGGCCGCGGCGCCTGTACTGGGCCGGCCCGCCCCGTCCAGGCAGAGGCAGTGCCGGGCCGACGATCTCCGCCGAAAGACGCGGTCGAGTGAGAGACGGCTACTCACGACTCCGCGCCTCTGCCAGCTCTATGTTGTGAACTTCCAGCCAGGTCCATCTGATACTGTGCAGCTCAGATATCTGGACTTGTGACGTAGGCACTACTGAGATGGTTGGGCCGTTCGGGGTTCTTTGATTTAAACCTGCTATTTTGCTCAAATCTTGTTTCGTCACAGCTTCTTCATCCGCTTTGAATAAGCTTCTCTCTGTATAAGTGGCTCTCAGGAATGGCGTGTAAAGATGTACAGTCGTAGGCCGAGCACAGACCTAACAACGTGAAAATATTTCACGCGACAGATGCTGTTATGATATTGAGCTTAGCGTCCATTTGTCATATATATATATATATTGAACAAATGTGCATCCTATCTGCGCGCTATTCACTATTGTCATTGCCGAGAGCTGAGCTGAAATCATTTGAGCGTTGAGTTCAGCGAATCAATCTGCCTTTAGCCCTCCAGACTCCATTTGTATTTCTGTGGAGATATCCCTGGCGTCATTGTCAAACATTCGCCATAGTTATGGCAGACCTGCCTGACCGGAAAGCGTAAATCGGCCATGCCTGACGTCCTACTTTATGACTGGGCCGCTTGATAACTTTTTAGAAGTTACGGGAACTTACTGCTCACGCTGACATGATCCATTTGTGATCACGACAGGCAGTGCACTTAGTTTTTGTACCAGTGCATTTTGAAGTGAATGGTAGCTCTAAAATGTCCATTTAGTGTTATTGGATTTGTATTAACCCTATTAGTGGCAGGCCCCTGGCTACCCCTATTATTAGTGACAGGGGGGGGGGGGTCGTTTTCAGCTCCCTCCCCCCGGAGATCTTGAGATCTACCCGTCCGATTTTCACAAATCAAACGGCGTTCGATTCCCCTCATCACGGTCTACATTCCTAAACAAATAAAAATGGTAAATCTTTGATAGAGCAAAAAAATGATCCAACTCAGCTGCGATGTTTATACACCGATTTATATGCAACTAAAAGGCATCGGTGGATATTGAGTTGGAGATTGTTATTTGACGATGACTTGCAAAATCAAAAATCATATGCATGTGCAGTTTGCAGGTCACTAAATATGGGGATGAAGTAAGCGCGTTTTTTATAAATGCAATGTTCGTTATTTGAACATCAGACAAAACCGATAACAAAATATGTTGGTGGTGCCAGGCTAGTGAAAAAGGGTGGCCAAATATATACAATATTAACCTCAGGCAAGTTGCTACCAAGCAATATAAATAAGTTACTGATCATAGATAGTTGTGTTTTGCTTGTTCTTCATCATAGTCGTATCCAGGATCCAAAATGGAAGCACAAGACCTTTTGATAGTTATATTTCCCACTATTATAATACTTACTAGTCAACAGTGACTAGTTCACTTGCAACTTCAATTCACATTGGTTACCCCCCTCACTTTTACCCTACCTGGACTCGCCTGTCATCCTTTAATGTTTCGTAGAGTATCCTCTGGTACGTGTTTTATCAGCAAACTGCAATATGTTATGTGTTGCGTTTTTTTGTGAAAGATTCATTGTAGGTCCATGCATCTCAGTTTCCTTGCAATAATATGACCATTTTTTCTATTCGTGAGCGCGCCTCTGCAAAAATGACTTCATTCCCTCCTTCTCCTGGCCTCATAAGTGCATATGATATAGCATTCTTAACTGTCTATTGCGCCGTAATCGCTGGCATATCGTCACCACCATGCTAGTCGCCCCCTTTTTCTGTGCCTGAACACGCCCCTGAAGCTCCATATGTTATAAATAATGCAAATAATAGAAATACAATCTATCTTTGCATCTTCATAGCTACACATGCCCTTTACATAGCTTTATTGAGCTTTTGCATGCCTGCCAGCCAAGCGTTTCATACTTCTTGGAAACGTCCCTTTTTCAAATCCCTGAAACCGCCTCTGCAGTGGAAAATGTGTTATATATTTAATTAACATCAACTAATTTGAATTTGTTGCGAATCACTGTAACTTATGCAACTCCTTCATCTTGAAGCAGTTAGGGAGAAGAAAAAAAAAAACTTGAAGATCGTATCTCCGTATTATCGTCAAATGTCACCGAAAAATATTTTTAAAAAATGGTCCCGGAACCGCCTCTATTCAGTTGAGGGACTCAAAATTTTGACTTTTTGTGTAAAAATAAGCTTCTAGGAAAAGTCAAAATTGAATGAGTCTACTTCCCAGACGTTCCGGAGATATCCGCGAAAAACATCAGGGGTATACGATAACACCCCCCCCCCTGCTACTGATAGGGTTTAAGCGTTCGTTGAAGCCAAACACATCCCTTGTGCTATACTTTTGCTGTGGCTGCGTTCTTTTATGTATTGTTTTCCTGACAGGATGATTGTTCAGAGTGCTCAGTATTGCGTATGCTATGTAATGGATCGCCAAGTGTGCCACTCAATAATACAGTCTCTAAAGCTACAAGGATATGTTTCATGTTGCCTATATGTGTATGCATTAACCCTCGTCTTACGGTGGGGGACTGACAGACACCCCCTGAGTTTTTTTCTGGAATAACTTTTCACACATGCAGAAATATTGCTGAAATTTTCGGTAGCTGAGTTAACAATTATACGCATGCTGTCAAAATTTCATTTAAATCGATTAAGTAATTAAGGAGATAATGACGTTTTACTGACGTCATGTTGGTGAAAAACTATAATTGTTAGACAAATCGTAGCACAAAATTGCAGCAATTGCAAACGGAAAATGACAGATAGAATGACAGAATGACATTTTCTTTTCAATGGCAATCTCGGATTTCCAAAAACTTTGCTTCTTGACCCCCCAAAAATACCTTGAAAAAATCATCACAAAATCAAAATTTGTAATATGTTAAAAACCGAAACATGTATGGGAGAACTGAGTAGGACAATACCCAAACTAAATTTGAAAGCCATATATTTGTTTGAATGAGTGATGGCTCCATAAGTGTAAGAAACTCATGACGTTATATTGTATCACTTTTTTACTTTTGTTGACCAGATACGAACAAATAAATGCCTTTTCTGTATTTCTGGGACAAAACAGTTCTAGGCTCATGCCTTTTTATTTACATTTATTAATTTCAATTTTTTTGTTTTCTGACTGAGCAAAACTGCTATTCTGGATTGATCGAGTCGAGTTCATTCACTTGACCCGGAAGGTCACCCGTTGACCTGAAACCTAAACATGATATACCGTTAGATTCCTCACATGACAAGCAACATGCTGGCTCTTACCGCGTTGCTCTATGTTGCTTGGCTTGGAAGTTAACAGGTGGCCTGTCAGCCCCCCCCCCTTCGTACGGCGAAAGGGAGAAAAGCTCCCGTAAGGCGAGGGTTAATGCACAGTGCAGAACAAATGCTCTGTCCACTTCCTTGATACCACCTGTCCTGTCTGTCGGTGCTGCACGCAGTGAAATCCAATGCAACTGTCTATGCTTTCGCCCCTGATACCAGGGGCGAGGGCTATAGTAATTGCATATCTGGATTCCACTGCGTGCAGCATCAAAAGACCGATGCGTTGGTGTCGTTGACGTGGACAGAACATCTATTCTGCACTGTACGTATCTCATTAGGTTTTTATCACGCGGTATTCGTTTTTGTCCCTCAACTCAAAGGAAGCGCATGAAGCCAAACAATATGAACACTTGCGACACCTGTACAATTGACTGGTACGCAGGCTGTTCCAAGAAGCGTCGGCGGGGCGCAGTTTTTGCCAATTGCACATGTGCCTGTTGATTGGAGTCTTTGTTCTTGTTGGGGGAGTAACAGTCGGTCCCTGTATGCATGTGTGTGTGTGTGTGTGTGGGGGGGGGTCAAACAGTCTGGCGCCAGACGGCTCCTCTTTTCACCCCCGCTCCCCGTTCCACCCCCGCTCCCCGTTCCACCCCTGCTCCTCGTTCCACCTCCGCTCTCCGTTCCACCCCCTCCCCGTTCACCCCCTTCCCCGTTCCACCCCCCTCCCCCGTTCCACCTTCGTTCCACCCCCGCCTCCTCGTATCCACCCCCGCTCCTTCGTTCCAGCCCCGCTCCCCGGTTCCACCCCGCTCCTCGTTCCACCCCCGCTCCCCGTTCCACCTCGTTCCACCCCCGCTCCTCGTTCCACCCCACTCCTCGTTCCACCCCCGCTCCTCGTTCCACCCCCGCTCTCGTTCCACCCGCTCCCGTTCAAACCCCTCTTTCCTCGTTATTTCCCATCCACCGCCTTCCCTTCTCCCACTCCCGCCCTCCCCAGTCCCCGCTCCTCGTTCCACCCCCGCTCCCCGTGTGGGTGCCTCAGTCAATGCCCGCGTCTGTCTGTGTGTACTTTGTTTCGGACCGATGCTGACCTCGTGTACTGTGTTTCGGACCGATGCTGACCCCGTGTTCTGTGTTTCGTCTGTTGCAGGGCGGTGGGCACAGCTCCGGCGAAGGATACTTCGTAAGTCGTTCTCCGCCGCTCCGACCCCGACCTTGTGGGACGGGCCGCTCCACGGGGGTCGCTCGGCAGCCGCCCAGTACCATTATTACCACCATTATTACCATCCCAAATCACCATTCAATCTGTTTACCTCGCGCAAACGGCATTCCTTTGTTAAAGGGGTTCTCTGGGGTGGAGGGCAATACAGTTTTCCAGTTGAAACGATCCGCTCTGTACTGGTCGCGCGCTGTCGCCGTTGTCATTGTGTGTGCCGCTACTGACTGCCCCTGACCGTGTCAGTGTTCGTTGTGTCGCCGGTCTCCGCCGTGGCTGCGGCGTCCGCCGGCCGTGTACAGCGGTGTCGCCACGGTGCAGGTGTGTGCTGTGATGACCGGGTGGCGTGCCTGTGGCGCCTCACTCACTTCACACGGCGGCACTGCCGTGGCGCCGCTGTCGAGTGTGATTGGCCCGAGTCACCGAGTGGCCGGTTACATGAGTCGGCAGTTCGGTGACAGCGCCGCGGCCCGCTACTGACGCTCGCGCCCTGTCTGTGTTGCAGTGTGACCTCAGTGCCAGCGACGACGGCAAGGTACGTACGGAGCGTGACGGGTGGTGCGCGCCCGCCGCCCCGCCGGCAGATCACCCCGCGGACCTCAGTCGGGGACCTCCCCTCTGTGTGGCGGGACGGGGGGTTGACCTGTGGTGCTTTGTGTGTGGTTTGCTGGCCGGGGAAGGAACAGACGTCCGTGGAGTCACGATGGGTCGGCACGCCGCTCTGTTCTAACACAATCCATCCACTGCGCGCCTGCTACACGGAGTTCTTTCGGCAATGTGCGGTGTTTTATGCGCGTTGCTATTTGTCCGTTTTTGTGGCTAAGTAGA
>VOPJ01011699.1:0-28104 GCA_014673585.1 Semibalanus balanoides
CGGAACGCGCGGGGGGCATACTTGTGTTGAATGCCCCGCAAAATTCCTGCCGGGGGCATTTGCCCCTGATGCCCCCCCCCCGGATCCGCCAGTGAGGTCCAGACGTCGTTAAAATCAGTTCACGTGGTAAGGGGCGTATCCATACCTTCAGAAGGGGGGCAAGCCAGTCATGGTAGGCCCTCCTAAAAAACTACCACTGAATATGACAAATTCTACGGATTTCGGCCACTTTATTTTGTGAGGGTCCCTTTTATTTATATTTTTATTGATTAGCTGGATTAGACCAGGACACTTAAAGGCTATTTTTTAAGGCCTCTGAACCAGGCACCCCGTTTACATTTCCCTTTAGGTACATTTGAGACGATAATTTTACTCTTTCTTTATTGCAAGATTCGGTATGTGTATTATGCCCACTTCAGGACCTTTATGGTCCTCATATAACCACTCCCAGTGGCGGATCAACGGTTGAGCAAATGGGCAGTTGCCCCCACCAAACCGTCCGAAATCGGCAAAAAATGACACATTTCATGATATAGAAGGAAATCTAAGCAACTTTTACAACAAGGAAAGTTGGTTTAATCAGCTACCAATGCATAAGCAGCGAAATCCGATTCGTTTTCAGAATGTTGTGAGACTTTGTATAATTCCTCCTCCCCAACTTCCGTTCTGGATCCACTGCTTACCACTCCACATCGCGCTTCGCTGCCACGACAGTTTTGTCCACTTCAAGGACCAACATGGGTGCAGCATAATCTTCATATTCAGGAGCAACATGTTATGTACAAAAACATAAACAGCAGCGCAACAACATATGCATATTGCATTTTATATATCCTTTTTGACTACGTAAGATGGGGGGGCAAAAAGATGGTTTTGCCCCCGCTAGATTTTGCCAGCGGGGTCGGCTGCCCCGCTGCCCCCCCCCCCCGAATCCGCCGCCCCTGCGTACATGTGGTGAAATGTACATCTGCTGAAGCATCAATTATATCTAAGGACATGGCACAAAAATGAGTTTGTCCAAGCTTACTGAAACAGAGCTGTCAAATTTTACTTTTGGATAGCGAACAGTTCGAATAATATTAACGTGTTATATGAGACGATTGGGCCTCGGAATACCTATATGCCATATTACACAATGCACAGTGCATTGCGCATTTTGCAGTTGCGCTTGTAGCAGATATGTTCTAATGTTATGTATTTTTATTTTACACCCCGACTACACCAAGATACATATGTTAGGTTCTCCATCTGGGCTAGCCATTAGAGTCAGGGCCAAAGCTCTATAAAGTATAACATATATTCATCTTCCAAGCTCTGACCACATCATTTTCATGATGTGAAAATGTCTAACCCTAATCCAAAGAAGGAATCCGTTGATGGTGACAATTCCAAATTTTAACAACTTGTGCGAAAATGTACGATCTTTCAAACTAAAAACAACATAAACATAAACATACAAAAACAACATCAACACATTAAGTATACAAAATTGTTAACAATTCATCCAAAGCCAGATAGCAAACAAACCAAAAGCTTTGAACGCTGTCCAAAGCGTTTTCTAGATACCTCATAAACCTCATCATTGAGCGCTATTACAATGTTGCAAAATCAAAATACAGTGTTGCAAAATCATATAAAATCGCCACAGAATAGTCCCAAATATGATTAATGAACACCGCAATACTTAAACAATTACCTCAGTACGTAGCACACACTTGAATCCTATGATATTGAAGATCCAGATTCTTCCATGATGTTCCATATTGCAAGCGATCCCTGCGTTGCAAAAGCCCTGCAACATGTCCGCTATTTAACGCAATGCATTCCTTGATTGATTTTCTTTCTGATTATGTTTTACTGGTTGATGCATGTTGTGAGGAAAAGAAGTTATAGGGGTTTATAGGTTTCGCGAGGCTAAATCATCTTTGCCGCCCACTGTGCAGCGGTGGCGACGCCCATGCCTTCATCAGGTGACTGAGGTCAATTCATTTGATAAAACAAGAACACACAAGATAACGCCGATTTTACCGATTGAGAGCTGAACAGACAGAAGCTAATACGAAGGTGTTCATGAATGAAGATATATTTGTACATTTCTTTTATACGTTTCTTGGATGATGTGTGGTGAAATGTGGTAGTCATATCATATTTATATGCGACAAAATACATGTACATGTAAAACATACATGGAGACAAAGCAGAGGTCGTTTCGTGTAACGGTTCCCACTGCCAGTCAGTTAGCGTGTGTAAGTGTATACTAAACAGCGTTACGCTGATCCTAAGTCATCTCCCATAAGTTGTACTCATATTGCTTTAGACGACTCTCAATAACTCCACATTTAACCTCGCGCGCCACTGTGCCTCTGCATTTACGCTCGCCCGGACTGGAGAGGGGGGGGTATTTGATGCAACCCCCATAATCTTATCGGCATCACATACGGCAGGTCGAACCAAAACAAAGAACAACGAAAAAATAGACACAAAGGGAATACACATGGGATATCCTCCTGAAATTTGATATATTTACGAGAGAACAATAATATTACTCAAATCATTTCGAAAACTAATTCAAATGATCTTTTGTTCCTCTCACGTCAAATCAAGGTACACCAAAGAAAGGTCCATCCGAAGTGCTTCAAATTTCCAGTTTTAGAGGAGACCTCACTCCGGCTCCATGAAACCTCGCACAAATATCTACGGAAAAACAAAGCTAATCTAGCACACACATTCACGTTAAAATAGCAATTCTGCTAGTCCATATTGTAAATACAATCCATGAGCAAATCGCATTGCTTTTAGTTTGTCTCGTGCGTTAATATTGCATACACTACAGAAGTACCATATTGCTAATTTAGATGCTTAGAGGTCATAAGTTCAAAATGCTGATTGCAAAAATATTTCGCAATAACTTTTATCCGTAACAAAAATACGCTAATACTGTTTATGCATCGTGATTTGTCTGGGTCTTGGCGTATTGTGAATAATATGTGTCAAACTCGAAAGTTCATGTTCTCCACAGTTGATCAAGTATAAAGAAAACATAATACTGGAGCTCTAGTTCAAGGTCATAAGTCGGTGACCAACGCCAGGTTTCGAGTGTATGCGTGATCATGCGAGGAGCTCGTTGTCCGTGGACGAGACCAGACAACATTTGGTGATATTACTACTTACTGGCGTGACTCCATATTCTCTGTTATAGAGTTATATTAGACGAAAAGGTTGTGATGACCTCGGGATGACTTCATTGACCACGGTAAGGGTCCCTGAGGCAAAACACATACTCGCACTTTGTTGTCATAGATATGATATGCGCGTTGTATAACATGCGTCCAAATGGAATCCATGTATTGTTGAATACATACATCTCGCATATGAAAGGACAAGTCACTTTGAAATTTATGTACTTCCACTTCTCTAAGACCTTAATAATGCCCGTGACGTGTCACCAATAATTCTGACCGAAACGCGGCAGGTCACCGATATAAAAAATCCGAGACTATATCCACATTTTGGAGATGCGTGCTATGCAGCTTGGATTCTGTAGATCCCTAAAAGTGCGCTTGATATTACGACTCCTCTATGAACCTTGGTGCTCCACTCGGCGAGCGACGCGGCCTTCAATACTGGCCTGTCTCATAAGAGTGACTCCGCGGTGGTCTGGGACTTAACCTGTCAACCTGGGTGACACCCACTAATCCGCACTACCACCCTGGAGTACTACACCAACTGACACTTATTTCGCAAACATGAGATTCGTGGTGCACACCTATGGGCTATCACAGATTGGCCATTGTCTTTAGTGCCTTATTCGCAAGAATTGTGGCGCTCTACCTCCCACAGTCCGCTCTATTTATCGTGTAACCCTCGCGCGCAAAAATAATGGGCAGTGGTGGCGAGGGGTTTCAAGCACCCCCCCCCCCACTCACTTATGTGGGGCGCGGTGTTTAATAACACCGATAGAGTAAATAAAACAAATACTAAAGGGAAATAAAGTTCGTTTATTTTTGTTAGCAACAATATCTTAGGCTTCCGTTATGGTATAACAATGATTTAATTTTAATTTAAGAATTAAATATAATTATTTCCTTATTTAATGTTGTAAGTTTTATACAAATTTAAAACAAGTACATATACTTCTTTCGAAACTCATTGTCATGAGCAGTGTTTTCCCATCACTATTTGAAGCGCGCCATATCTGGCACCGGTGTTTCATTTTTTCAACGCTGGACATGACAATGTCCCTGAAACAAATCGCCGCCGACACTAAATTAAGCCCAGGTAGGTCGCTGTCCAAGTGCGTCGATTAGCTTCTGATGTAATTTCCCGTTGTTTTATTGTTTGTTATTTGTATGGGGGGAAAAATGATTATTTTTCATGATTTTATAAATCATAGTGTTATATATAACCAGAAACAAAACTATACAAACTCCTTATGTTCAAAATACATTCAGCAATTTAAAAAAAAAATGATGGTCGCAACCACTAAAAAAGCCCGGCATAAAAGTGCATCGATGAACTGCTAATTTGGTTACTTGTTCATTCAATGGTTATTATATATAGAAGATCTACGGACATATAATCACAAGAAGCAGAACACAAAATACATTTTCCGTTTCATTTCATACAAAAGAAATAGGTACGACAAAATCACACAGTTTGATGATGACCAAAAGTACCTACTTGTAAGCACCTTGCAAGTACCGGTCGTTTAAAGCGTGGAACGCTTATCAACTTAAAATTGCGGTATCTTTCGAAAGGAAAGTTTTATACAAAATGTGATGAATTTACAATATATTTTGGTCTCGTTTGACGATTTCATGTGATAACTCTATTTTTGTGGGAAAATATAATTATTTCCCTTTAGCGCGTTATCATCGATGTTATCGTAACTGTCCGTGTCCATGAACCATGCTTTCATGTCGTTTTAATTATAATTTGACTTATCTAAATTGTAATTTGACTTATTTTAATTTGAACTTAACTTGTTGTAATTTGAATTTGACTTATTTTTTATTCGAACATGACTCATTTTATTTTGAATTTGTCTTTTTTATTTTAAACAGGACTTTTTAATTTGAACTTGACTTATTTTAATTTGAACTTGACTTATTTTAATTTGAAGTTAAAAAGGTGTGGATCACAATTCACGCCTTTGCCTACTTTTCAGTTCTCTACATCTTACAGGCAGTTAATTGGATGATCCTCTGATGTTTTTTTTTTTAAACAAAGTGTGGTGTGAGTGATGCATTTAAATGATAAGTTGAATGAAATGTGATGTGATGGTAATTGTGGACATAAAATAAGCAAAAAGCACCACTAATTGTTATGTAAAGGATGTTTTACAGATTTGACCATTTTCGGACACTTGGACTCACTTTTCGGTCAACATTGTCATATTGGATCGGACTTTGGATCAGACATGATTTGTACAATGTCTGAATCTTTCTCTGCTAGTGCCCACCGATATATCCGTAATCATTAACCGTGGCGTTGCATGACAGGGTAAGTGGAAAATCGTCTCCGAAGTTTGTGTGGCCAAAAGGTATGTATTATGTTGCAATCTTTAAATTGTGCATTGCGCAAACATCCCTCTGGGAACGATTAAGCAGAAGTTTGGTTTATGGTTTGAGACCACAACATCGCACTGCACGAGCGCATGTGCACACTCCTATTCAGGGGCCCGGGAACGATTTCAAAGTGGGGGGGGGCAAAACTAATTTTTGCTAGCCACCCCATTTTTCTTGGGTGGATTTCGACTTTTACTTCAGCTGGAGTCCTACGGGGATTTTCGTTATGAATGCTAATGTTAAAACACTTATAAATGAAAATTGTATGTATTACTATATAAATAATTATTCATCACAATGATCGTAAAACAATAAGGTTTGCATTCATAATAATTTCGGCGTACAGGTGCGTTTTATCAGCTATAAAGGCTGGAGCCGTTTTGTGGAAACAGATTTCGTCTCTTCTCTAGCAGAGATGCCGCAACACCCACCAGATATGGAATATCTGGTGGGCGGAATATCTGGTATCTGGTTTCCCAGCCTATGGAAGGAGCCATGGCCCCTTCCATAGGCCATAGCCATGAAGAAGCCATGACCTATGGAAGGAGCCATGAAAAAGAAATTCAAGGAACTTCAAATAAATGTTTTTAAATCACCAATGGAGTATATGCAGGTCACCAAAATATTGGAAATGTTATGTGTCAGAGAAAGAGTATCTTTTTCTGATCATGCTGGGTAACTTTTAATTGTTTTATCTGAGACCTAGAACATGTTTAAAACATTATTTAAGTGCGGCTGGCAAAACTTGCCACACTTGCGTAAACCGTTACTACCGAGACACCGCTTTCAGGCAGTGTGACGTGCACAGGCTATCACTTCACGCTCGCTTATGTTGAAGAGATTGGAGGTCATCAGGATCAACGATTGTGAAGCTACCTGCTGTCATTTTGCGTAAAAAAATTCACTGGATTTAGTGCTCAAACATATATTACTTTTCCAATTTTATTTCACTTCTTAATGATAATCCATTCAAACTACTAGATAACTGACATCAACTTCTGGGCTACTAAATTATATCCAACTGATACCTGTGTTAATAGTTTGTTTATTCTTACAATACGAGTGTCTGCGTTTTAACTTGCATGTTTCATTTTGACTATTTAATTTGTGTATAAACGTTATTTCTGCTGTTTCATTCTTTGTTTTATTTTGTCGTTAGGTAATTTGTGGATGTAACACGCTTATTTTATTTGTAGCCTCAAAGTTTTTTCGGTTTTCCTTTTAACTCCTAAACATTAATGCAGACAAAAATGATACCAAATGAAAATATTGCATTCTACTTTTCACTCAACCAAAATGTTTATTTTGTGTCTGAAACATCAGCATTTCCACAATCGAGGCTCAAAATAAGTTCTCAATCTCTTAAGCATTAGCGAGTAGCTACTCATAGCTTTGTTGACGTCACCATTTTCAAGTACGTTAAACGCCTTCTTGGCTTCGCCCAAATTAAGTTTCTTATTTGCTAAGAAAGAAAGGAGTAGTTATGAAAAATTTATTATTTTAAGAACTGCAATATTTCCCTCTTTCGTTTTGGTGTATTTTTTTTCTCACAACGTGCTATACTCCATTGAAGTAAAGGCAGCAAAATCTGTCAAGCGCTTATGGTAATCCGATACATTTTATCATTTGGCCCCTAAACCACCTTTTTGTCGTTCTGAATCCGTCCTTGAATAACGACGTGTCAAGCAGACAAAGTTGGCAAGGCAACAATTATTTCCCACCACCTTTGTTTTTGGCCCACCAACGTTGTATTTGACATCAGGGACGTAGCCATGAAAATCCATCTACCTCGCTGCGCGGAAGTACCTACTTTCGACACATTACCCATGAAGGAGGAATAGAAACATGATTAATTTTTCGACGGATATCCATCTGTCGTCCAAACAAACGTCATATTCGTTTTAGCTAAAAATTGATTAAATTGATGATTTAAATTATTCTCATGACTAATTAAAATTATTAAATTTCAGGACAACTTTCATTGGAAACCTCTTTCCTTTTTAAATCATGCTAATCTGGGGGAGGGTGGTTAGGCGATCGCCGATCCTGGGGAGTTCGCCCACCGCCCCCTCCCCGTTGGTGACGCCCCTGGCTTTTTGCATCAGGCTTCTTATACAGAACCTCGCTGTCAAAGGAAGCAAATCAGGTAAACACGAGTAGAAGTGCGATGTTTGCAGAATTTTGAGAACAAAATCGCATTTTCGAAGTCTTATATCACTTTTTTACGGAACGTTAACCCTCGCCCTGGTGGGAGGTCATTTTGACCCTCCCTCATTTTTTTTCTTCTTCTCCAGAATAGCAAGAAAACGGAGTCGTGCAGCGCCGCCAAATTTTGTACAGCTGTTTGAACATAAATTACCCACACTTTGTTAATAAATTGCTTCAGCTTTCATCTCAGGTCAGGTCACCAGGTCACGTCAAGTGACCTTGCCTTCCACAATGTTTGTGATCGTGCCAAAGCCTCATTTTTTTGTCCGAAGGATTTGAAGCTAGCAGGATTTCATAAGAATCATCAAGTACCTACAATTCGTTTATCGCCTTAGGATTTTTTGCATCGGTGACCTAAAGGACAGGTCAATTTCCTGACCTCCCCATTATAAGTGAATGGGGAAAATAAACAAATGCTTCCCTTTTCAGAAAATATGCATTGAATCAGGCTAATTCTCTCAGAATCATGTTATCTTAGCTCATTTTTGATAACCAATGTGCAATTGTTGCTCAGTGATTTCTACGAGGTCATTTGAGGTCATCTGAGGTCATCAGCAATGATTTGCTAATAACTCTTGATATAAAAGATATATGGACAAGCGGATGACACCACTGTGTTCATCTCATCTTGCCGCGTCGCCCCATTTGCAACATGGACCTACCTGGTTCACCAAATGACCTTGACCTGAGGTCAAGTTTTGAAATTGACCTTACCAGGTAACTATGCATATGTTTCAAAGCGCCTCGACCAGAAGATCACGATGGTGTTAAAATAATTGATCGATCATGTTGAGATAAAAGTTATTCAGGAAAACAAATTATAATAAAAACCGCATTTTTGGCCTTCGATGACCTCTGGAGCCTTAACTGTTGATCTGAGCTCAATTTTGAGGTTACCTATTGCTATTGCATTTGTAATGAGCTTTCGATTTTTTTTCTTCTTCTGTTTGTTCCTAGCTATCATAGTTCACGAGAAAAACGAGGGTTGTTCGAAGCGAAGTCCAAAAGCTGTTAAAATTTACCTTTGATGACCTCTGGCGACCTCAATTTTGACCTTAGCTAAAAATGATCAGGGTAACTTAGAATGTACGTGTTGAGAGCTTTCGAACGCTGTTTTCTGTGTCTTCATATCACTTTTCGTTTTCTTCGAGTTAGAGGGGGGGGGGGTCATTTTGACCCCCCGCACCATGGCGAAGTTGTTTGGGAGGCCCACCAGGGCGCGGGTTAAGATCAGTAACGCCAAAGTTGAGGGGGCGCCGCCCCCGCGGTCTCAAAGTTGGGGGGTGGGGGGCAAGCGCCCCCGCTGCCCCCCCCCTCTGTTCCCGGGCCTATGCTCCTATTCCGTAACTAATGCCCTTGCTATCGGGTTTATTTGGGCTCGCTCGTCCTTCGCCGTTTAAGGAGTCCTACTGGTTTGGTACGGATTACGGACACTGATTTGGGAGATCACCAGGTGACATTATTCGCCCTCTCCCTGTCAGTCAATGGCGTTCGGCTGAGGCACCAGTCAATGACGGTTATACTGGAGATGAGTGTGCCACTAACGCGCACTGGAGATGACGTCCGTGGCCTCACTTTCGACGCATGGAGCAATATTGGCAGGACTCATCTCCAGTGCGCTCGTTGGCCATCTTAACGCGGATGTGGAGCAACGAGATGCTGCCACAACTCATCACGCCGGGTGCACTGGCAGACTGATAGTGTTGCCACAGTTAAGGCAGCGACACTCGGATGTCTACTGATGTGCGCCTACTAGATGCGCACACTTCGGTAGTATGAGTGTGCCCATGTACCGCGCCACGTGAGGAATGAGTGTGCCACTAAGACGGTCGCTCACTTCGCAAGGATTGGGGTGTGCCACTACCAGCGCCACCCTGTTGCAAGGTTGGCGCTGCTGCAAGCTAACGCGGCACTGAGAGACTGAGAGCTGCCCATAACGCGTCACTGGGAGCATGCGTGTGTAGCCGACTAAGCCGCGCACTGGAGAACACTGCGCGGTTGTCCCTTTATGCCGATATGAACGCGCACTGGGATTGGTGAAGTGTGCACACATTACAATCTTCGGTCTTGCGGCCTGGGTATGATGGTGGTGGGCAACTAACCGACTCTGGAGAGTGCCTATGTGCTGTCTGACGTATACGCTGATTATCGCCACGCGCGCACACGTTGTACCTACTTACAGTGCGCGTTTGTTGGACAGTACAACGATGCACGGCGACACCTCGATTTGCCCTCCCTAACGAGTCGCACTGGACGCAGCTCGGGCCCGAGGGGCTGTGGCTGTTGATGCCAGCGCGTACGTGTGCCACTTACACGCGCAACGTGTTTGAGGATGTAGTTTATGTGCCTACTACGCCGCACTGAGAGGTTATGGAGTTTTAGTGTGACAACTAATGGCGGCACCAACTCTAATGTGGCCGAGCTGCTGTTCGACTTCAGGACATTGCAGAGGTTATTATTTGTCTCATGCCCTTTGAGTATTACGCAAGTATCTGTTATGTCCATTTTGTCCCTACGGGCTCGTCCAGTTCCAGGTGCACTAACGTTGCACTGGAGATGGGCTAGACTCCTGCCCACTAACGCATCTTCGCCTGGAGATGAGTGTGCCACTAAAACGCCGCACTGTGAGGTAGGGCATTGGGGGTTGTTAGTGGCCCTGTGCCACATTACTCATCTACGCGCACACTGGTGATGCGGCGTGTGCTCCACATAAGTCGCCTCGACACGATCTATCGCGCTGTGTGCACTAACGCGCACTGGAGATGAGTGTGCCACTAACGCGCACTGGAGATGGGTGTGCCACTAACGCGCACTGGAGGAAGGGGAGCCAGAACAATCAAACTTACAGGGTAGGTAGTTCCTATCATGATCTACATTTTCTGAAATTTTGGTGACCTTTAGTAAATATATTAAAGGTCAAACGAGGTCACGAAGGTTAAATCTGTCCAAATGTCATCATTTTGGGAATTTGACCTCTGTGGCGTCACAGGTCGCCAGCAATATGTTTAAATTTGTGTCTGGGGATGAACAATGGCTACTGAATGATGTTCGAATCGTCCCGATCTGACTGTTAATTCCGAAGATATCGCTTCGCCGACCTCGATTCTGGCTGCCATTTTGGAATTGAAATCCATATAAATCTAAAATTTACTGACCTATTTCCATTTTTTTCGTCAAATGATCCGCTATTGTGTTGCCGTAAATGTCTTTAAAAAAAACACTGACCTGCATGTCTTTGTTTTCTAGATATTTACGGGAAAAAATGTGGGGGGCACAAAATTCCCCCCTTCAGTGCGCGTGCCAATCATGTTTTATCTTGAGTCCAATCTATTCACAAAACCAATAACCAAAGTAAGTTCGTCTTTCCTTTTCTCTGGCGTAGACTCGGACTGTCTAAATTTATACTCGGAAGCTGCACTTTTTGTCGGCTCTAATGCGGACCCGGCAGTGACCAGCGGACATTGCAGGCATACCGCCAACGTCTGCCATACACCGCGTTCACGCGCCGGGCGGGACTCCTCTGTCTTCCCCGTGTCAGGCGGGACTAAGTATTCCCCGTGCCGGGCGTTCCTCGGCCTTCGGTCCTCCCCGCGCCGGGCGGTCGCCGCTCACCGTCATGCCGTTCTGTACGTGCACGGCATGTGATCACAGGGTGGGCGTTACGGGACACCCGGCCCAGTGGTGGTTGTATGCCGGGTGGTTGGACACCCAGTGTGGTGGTTGTTTCTGTTTACCAGCCGCCTCTGGGCTGAACTCGAGTGCGGCAGTTACTCGTTTGTGTATAGGCGCCATTTAACTATTTTGTTGCGGCGCCCTTAAGCCCCAATCATCATCATCATCAGTTACTCGTTTGCGTGACGCTTCTGGTGAACTGCTCAAGTGGTGACGATCTGTTGCTGCGGCGGGGTTTCTGCAGCTGTATCCATTTTCGTCACTGACGCTGACGTCATGCAGCTAATGTGTGACGTCCTGTGTGACGTCACTCGCTGACGTCATGCAGCTAATGTGTGACGTCCTGTGTGACGTCCTGTGTGACGTGGTGATCGCCAGCCATGGTAAACACAGCGTCATGTCTCCCGGACTCCGGACCATCGTGTTGATTTATATTTATATATTATTTATGGTGTGATATATGTGCCACGGGGCATTTTGTGAATTATAAGTGCATTTTATGATATGATTAGTTTAGATGAACTTAATGACCTTTTGTTTAGCAGGAGCAATTAAAAACGAATTATTATCAAATTTGCTCTAAGGGTAAAAATGTAATTTTCCATACAAAAATGGAGTTAACACTTGAAATAGGAAGAAACACTCAGTGTGAAATGTGAATCCAATCACATTTTTTTAAATAAAAATATCCCTGCCGGAAGTTATTTCAAGACAAAGAACTGGTAAGCAATCCACGCTTATAACGTTCGGCACTTGCAAGTTTATACCTACTCGGTAACGAGTTCATTGTCCCAGCTCAAATAAGCCTGCCTACGCAATGCTATTTATCATGAAGGTATGCAATTATATATTTCTGAACGATGCTAGAAAATGACTGCCAGTCGAGGCGTTAACAAATATTTGGCACTAGACCAAAGGTCGAGTGCCAATTTTTTGACACCGAGACTGACGGTCATGACCAGCAGAGTTCAGAAAGGTATTTCTCATACCGTTCCAAAGTGCATTCATTCTAATTAAGTATTTAGCACGTACTAAGTAATAAATCCATAATATTATTATGTAATAAATTATAAAAAGGCATTCATTCATTCTAAAGTGGATTAAGTACATTCTGAAGCAGTGGTTCCCAAACGGTGGGTCATGACCCCATTTGGGGTAACGGAGCCATTCTGCGGGGGTAACGAAGGCCTGTGAAGTTTAACCATACATGTTACGCTAAGAGACAGCTTTGATGCAGCCCTCGGCTAACAGTATAACTTTTCAGTGCGCCTTGTCGGCAATGAGGTCCAGAATTCAGAAACCAGTGAAGAAAAGGGAATAAATACATGTGCGCTCTCAGTCTTTGATTATATTGCGAGTTTCGAATTTCAAATGGATGTGTGTAAGCAGGTGCAACCAATAAACTTGGAAACAATATTATTTGTGATAAATTGGTATTGATTTTATCACGCGCCCTGGAGGGGGGGGGGGTACGAAATCCGTCCACCCTCCTGTTTTTCGGCCATTGCGGAACAGGAGGTGGGGCGGCAGCACCCTGCCGTTTTTTGCATTACTGTTCGAAAATGAACTACCCACATTATGAATAAATAGGTTTGGTCTCGGGTTCATCTCAAGGTCAGACTGGTCACCTATGATAACCTCTGATAACCTCTGATAACCTCTGATTAACCTCTGATTAACCTCTTGATAACCTCTGATAAACTCTGATAACCTCTGATAACCTCTGATAACCTCTGATACCTCTGATAACACTCTGATAACCTCTGATAACACTCTGATACCCTGATAACCTCTGATAACACTCTGATAACCTCTGATAAACCTCTGATAACCTCTAGGATACCTCTGATAACCTCATGATACTTGATAACCTCTGATAACCTCTGATAACTCTGATAAACCTCTGATAACCTCTGATAACTCTGATAACCTCTGATAAATCCTCTGATAACCTCATGCTAACCTCTGATAACCTCTGATAACCTCTGATAACCTCTGATTAACCTCTGTAACCTCCTGATAACCTCTGATAACCTCTGATAACCTCTGATAACCTCTGATAACCTCTGATAACCTCTGATAACCTCTGGTAACCTCTGATAACCTCTGATAACCTCTGATAACCTCTGATAACCTCTGATAACCTCTGATAACCTCAACTACAAAACGTGTTTGGTCGGTCGTATGCAGATTGCAGACATAGTTTTTGAACGATCGATTTCACACTTTCGGGATGTCATAAGATCATGGATACCTACCATTTTCATTTCATGGATTTCTGATATCGGTGACCTAAGGTCAGGTCAATTTTGTGACCACCAATACTGATTTGTCAATTGCTCTCGACATGAGAGACGTGAAAATAGTACCAATGTGTTTGTCTCGTCGAGACACGTCTTTCAATATGCAACATTACCTACTTGGGTCACCACTGGACCTTGACCTGAGGTCAAATTTCGAAGTTAACTTCACCTGTAAAAAAGGAACATTATTCAAAGTGCCTTCACGAGACAAACATGATGGCGTTAAAATAATTGCTTTATTGTAATTAGTTTACAAGTTATTAGCAAAACACCGTTCTGCAAAAACAAATCCCTTTTGATCTTCAATGACCTCTGGACTTGGAGCCTAAAACATTCACCTGAGCTCAAACGAGATAATTAGGGGTATCTGGAGCAAAGCCCTAAATCTGGAAAATATGAGCTTTGATGATCTCTAGTGACCTTGATATTGACCTGACCTATTACAAGACTACAATACTTTCGATAGACCTTGTCTCGATCTATCAAAACCCGTTTTCCGCTTGTCGCCACGTTGCGTGGTTTTCGAGATCATAAGAGGGCGAGATCCGCCCCCCTCCAGGGCGTGTTATTCTCAGAGGCTCTCCAGAGCGAGTGTTAAAGGGAAGTTAAAGTTCACCTTTAACATGGGGTTTTGAGTTGAGATAGCCAAGTTGTGGCGCATGCTCGAAAATGACTTGTGACGCTTGCACATTTTTCAACACCGAAAACCTCCTTATTATTTAATATTCAGTGTTTCCCCCTAAAGTCGGGACCTCGGGTTTTACCGGTAACTCCAATCGCTGATTGGCTGATTTTGGCTGAGTTGACGTATGATTAATAGAGAGCAGATGACGTAAGCACTTGGGGAAGTGGTAAAAGTGCTGGGACAAAACCATAATAGATTTCCAGTACCCTATTTTTATTGCAAGAAAGACTTTGACAGGTAATGCTATGCATAAGTGATTTTTTGATGTTAAATTTTTCTATAAATATTTTTCTAAGATTATAGTAGCGTATGTGTAGCGGTTCAGCGCTGGGTGAAGTTCCCAGGCTCGCCGTACTTGTTGATCCTGTCCTTCACTCACCGAACCCCACCTCGTACGAGTACGGAGCGCGTGCCGGGCTGTTTGATTGGCCGCCCGCGGCGGGCAAGCCGCCCGCTTGATGTGGATAGGAGCCGACCGGCGAGACCCCGGTTACGTCAGTGACGTGTAGACCGTGCATGAACTTTGTGACACATGATCCCAGAACGGACGCCTCAAGAGAAGGGCAGTGAGCGACGGTGGTGGACACTACTCTTTCATAGTTGCAATCTAATAGTGATAATACGCTACTTAAAGCAAGTATTGTGATGGTTCTCAAAGCGTTGTATTTGTCCCAGCATCTTTCCAAACAAGTACTTGGGCAAGTACCACCAATGTATAACGACACGATCCCTCACTAAATCGATGACGTTGCGTGCTTCTCAGCCAGCTGATTTCGCATTATTCTGAGGGAAAATGTTGAGTTTGAACCAAATAACTGACAATATAATTTGCTTTTTCCGCGTAAATGTATATTTGTAGGGCTTTCTAGTGACATGATAATTCATTTCTAGCTTCTCTCAATCATTTCTGATATTTTTGACTTTTTCAAGGTGAACTATTCCCTTTAAAGGGTGGGGTAATGGCCTTGTTTTCAACAATTATTTTCAACATATAGGTATTAAATACATCACAATACTCATATGAAACATATATCGAAACTGTTTTCTCATAATCAATGCATACATATTAACAAATCGTGATGCATTTGGGGGATTAACTCGGCCCCCTACGATGACTTATTTAGTGTATGCGATGTCTTGAGAGGTAATTCAACGAGCGATATTCAACGTTGAATAGATTTAATCAAAAGCGCCCGATATACCTAATATGTACCCATGAGGGTGTGAAATAAACGGTATAATTTTATGTCGCGCTCCCAACAGCAGAGGAAAACGTTGAGAATGAACTCCAAAAGAAGTATATGTACTTTTTCAATTTCCCAAAAAAAAAATCGAAATATAACAAGTAGTGATTTCATTTTTAAATTGAGCCTTGATCAACTCAAACCATACATGTTGCATAGTATGATGCAGAAAAAAACGATTTAAGGGCAACATTTCCCTCAAAAAGAAATATGACATGAACCAATTTTGACTAACTTTGGTGACTAGCTGATCAATCCTGCGGGGTCCGTCTACCCGCCTCTGCTGTGGTACCGGGTCCGTCTACCCGCCCCTGCTGTGGTACTGGGTCCGTCTACCCGCCCCTGCTGTGGTACTGGGTCCGTCTACCCGCCTCTGCTGTGATACTGGGTCCGTCTACCCGCCCCTGCTGTGGTACTGGGTCCGTCTACCCGCCCCTGCGGTGGTACCGGGTCCGTCTACCCGCTGTTGCTGCTGTGGTCCATCTCCGGGCACCTGTCCTGGCCCGCCGCTGCACCAACTTCCGCCCCTTGACCGCCTTCCGGAGCCATGCCTCTGGCCGGCCGCCAGGCGACAACACTGCTGCAGCTCGTTATGGCGCGCCGGCGACAATCGTCACGCGCGCGGGACAATGCCGGCGCAGACGCAGCAGCAGCCAGCCGTCACGCGCGGCGGACGCGGCGCCCACGTGTGGCACGGTGGGCCCGTGCGCCGCACGTGTTGGCGCCAGTCTGGTTCCCTCCGTGGGTGACTCAGTGCAGGGGAGACGCTGGAGCACGCGGTGCATGACGTTGGTCTGACAGTGGTCAATTGTCTGGTCAATTGGCCATTGGCTAGCTTTGCGAAGTGCGGCCGTTAGCGGTGCGGGTATGCTTTGTGCGCCTTCAGTTGATTCGAAAGGTGGGGCATTCTACGACATTTCGACCAGTCGAAAACACCCTCATCTCTCACTTTTTTGTTCAAAATTGGTGTATATGGTTATCTTGGGTCCTGAATTCAGCTGTGGAAATATTAGCTCGATCTGACGCTCAAAGGTTATCGAGTTATAGCCTCGGGCATTTTGCAGGGTCACTTTGAGAGGTGTTTTTGGAGGCCGAAAGAACTGCATTTGACTTAACCAAAATGCTAAAAATACCTTGTATGGCTGAGTTCACAATGAAAACGATTTTTTTTCCTTTTTTTGGCGTGACTTGAACATGACCCTTGACCACGTGACCTTGTGACATTTTTTTCGATGACCTCGTGTGACCTCGGGTACACCTCTGATTTCAATTTTTCACCTCTCAAATACTTGTCCAATGTCTTGTCTAACAATGCAACAAATAAAAAAAGGTGCGTTTTTCTTCTATAATTTGCCATATCTTTCCATCTATATACGTGCGTGTTTTCCGAATGACCCCCAAGGGGGAGGGGTACCGGGCAAATATCTGCCAATCTATGAGACCGATTTGGACGGGGTCTTCACCATTTGATCTGGGGTGGTCTAAGACGGTGCCGTAATATAAATTGTATGCACTTTGGGTCTAATATGAGTGGACCAAAATTGGAACCAAAACCACCCAAACCTCACAAAAAATCGCTGCAGAACGTAATCATGCTCCAAACGCTATGGGACCGATTTGACAGTATCTTAACCATTCGCATGCCAGCGTGGTTCAAAACGTTGTGGATAAGAGTTTTATCTTACTTTACTTTGGTTCTTCTTAGTGGACCAAATTAGACAAAAACGACACATCGTTGCAGACGGGCGTCATTCTCAGAATTATGGGACCGACTTGAAACGGTCTTCTTCAATTCAATCTTTAGTGTCGGTCCAAAACAGTGAATTAAGAAGTTCTATCAAACTTTTGAATTGGAATCTTAATTGGACCAAAATCAGACCAAAACCACCAAAAATCATCTGCAAAATCATTGAACTGGTGAGGAGCGGACTGTGATGAGTGGTCAGTGATGAAGCGAACTGTAAATGGAGCGGTACGTGATGGAAGCGGATGGTTGATGAGCGATTTTGTGAAAGAGCGGATTGAAAGTAAGAGCGGATTGTGATCTGATGGAGCGATGGTGATGAGCGGATGGTGATGAGTGGAATTGTAGGAACGAATTGGTGATGAGCGGATGAATGTGGCATTGAAAAATCAAATTATTAGTAGCCGCTTGAGTGGGGAACAATCCGAAAGAAGAAAAAAATCATTTGTCAGATGACGTAGTTCCGAACATATGGGTTCCAATTTGACACGATTTCACCATTTGATCTGGCTTGGTCCCAAAAAGGGGCCGCCTAAGAAGTCCCTACTCGACGACTTTGGTTCTTTATATAAGTGGACGCAATTGGAACCAAAACCACCCAACACCAAAAATAATCGTTGCCAGAGGACATCAATGGCTCCGACCTAATGTACCGATTTGGGCTAATCTTCACCATTCGATCCGGCGTGTTGAAAACGATTGTGGTGGACAGTTTTAACTAAATTTGATTCAATTTTAAAGTGGAGCCAAAATTAAGACCCAAAAAGCTAAAAATCATTTGCAGATGACGTCATGCCTAGAACCTAATGTACTGATTTTTTTCCGGAATGCTTTAACCATTCGATCGGCGTGTTCCAAACGTTGTGGTGGAATAGTTTTTTATCTAATTTGTATTCAATCTAAGTGGAGCCAATTAACCAAAAACGCTCAAAATCGTTTGCAGATGACGTCCATGCTCCGGAACTATGGGGATCCGATTTTGGACACAGATTTTTCACCATTTCATCTGGCTTGTTCTCAAAGCAGGGCGTATTGAGTTTTAATACATTTTTTGGTCGAATTTAAGTGGACAAATCGAACCAAACCACCCAGTTTTGTTGGTTTCGGTTCCAATTTGGTCCAGCTTTAAATGAACCAAACTCGGGTCAAACTCAAACACGGCACTGTTTTGGATCAAGCCGGATCAGATGGTTGAAAATCTTGTCCAAATCAGTTTGATATGTTCTGAGAATGGCGTCGTCTGCAACGTTTTTTGACTTTTTTGGTCTAATTTTGGGTCCACGTCTAGCTTAAACCTACGTATAGATAAAACTCTTATCCACAACGTTTTGAACCACGGCTGGATCGAATGGTTAAGAATACTGTCCAAATCGGTTCCATAGGTTTGAGCTGATGTCGTCTGCAACGATTTTTTTTGGTGGTTGGGTGGGGTTTTTGGTCCAATTTGGTCCACTCATCATTAGACTCAAAAGTGGTATACAAATTATATCGGCCACCGTCTTAGACCACGCCAGATCAAATGGTGAAGACCCCGTGCCAAATCGGTTCCCATAGCTTGCACGATATTTGCCCGTTTAACCCCTGCCCCCTTGGGGGTAATTCGAAACACGCACGTATCTTAGATGGGAAATATGGAAATTAGAGGAAAACGCACATTTTTTATTTGTTCCATTGTTAGACAAGACATTAAAGTTTTTGAGAGGTGAAAATTGAAAATCAAAGAGGTGTACCCGAGGTTTCACACGAGGTATCGGAAACCAAAATGTACAAGGTCACGTGGTCAGTATTCAAGGTCACGCAAAAAAAGAAAAAAAAAATCGTTTTCATTGTGAACTCAGCCATACAAGTATTTTTTACTATTTGGTTAAGTCAAATGCAGTCTTTCGGCTCTCGAAAACAGACTCTGACAAGTGACCGCTGCAAAAATGTCAGGCTAATAACTCGATAACGCTGAGGTCAGAGTCTTTATGCTGAATATTTCAACGGCTGAAATTCGCCCCCAAGATAACCTATAACCAATGTGTTGAAGCAAAAAGTGAGAGATGAGGGTGTAATTTGGGATAAAAAATGGTCGAAATGTCGTGGAATGCCCCAGGTGTAAAGCGCTCCGCACCGTGCCGGATCCGTTGTCGCATAGTGGTTGGGTATGGCTATGGTGTGAGTTGGAGTTGCACCGACTCAGTGGCACAAACGGTACCTGCTCGCCAGCTGAAGTGACGTAGTGGTCGGCTGCACTGCCAGCGATTCATTTATAGCAGCAGACATGACTAAGGAGAGGGACAGTGAGGAGGGTGGGTGACGGGTGTGATGTAGGAGGGGACAGTCAGGAGGGTATGCTACGTCAGGAAGGCAGTTAAAACAGTTTTTATAACAGCAGAAAGGCAGTTTTTTAAAGCTGTTGAACGCATTGAATGTGAACAGGTCATGCGGACCAGACAATTTACCCAACAAAAGTATCAAACTAACTGCAATAATAATAAAAGACCCACTTACGAAATTGTACGACAAATCGCTAAGAACCCATACTTTCCCTGTCATTTGCTTGGAACTTTATGAAATCGGCCGGGGCCCTAATGTTAATTTGATAGATTTTAACTCCATTCTTACCATGCAACGCCATATGCCTAATGTTAAAATTTTAAATCAATGGGGGGGGGGGGCTCGGGCCCTCCCCAAGAGATATAAAGTTCCACCCCTGGAAGCAAGAAAATGTAACAGCTATTTTTAAGAACAAGGGATCGCCCTCTGACACAACAGGGTATAGACCAATTAGTCTTTTAAGTTGTACTGCTAAGCTTTTTGAAGAATCATCTTGAACCCGTGCACCGACGGGGTTCTGAGCCAACTTAGAACCGACGGGGGCGGATAACCGCCCCCAGTGATCTTGAAAACTACGCAACGTAGCGAGAAGGGAAAAACGGCGTCAGGTAGGCCGTGACGAGTACTAGAGAAAATACTTGGATTATTTTTTGATCAGGTCAACATTGAGGTCACTGGAGGTAAAAACAGGTAGAATTTTCCCATATTTCGAGTAAATTGAGCATTGCTTCATATAATCCGGGTTAGCTCAATAATTAAGAAAGCTAGGTTTATTCGGAAAAAAAAACAACAATGAAATGCACTTGAAACGCTCTTTCTGCAACGTTCCCTTAGATTTGAGATAGAGTCAATAGTTGAGGCTCCAGAGGTCAGCAAAGGTCAAAATGCCGATTTTTTTGCTAATAGCCTTTTATTTATAAACGCTAGAGCAACGATTTTGCCATCATCGCGTTTCTCTCATCACGGCGCATCGAATCATATATCGTATGACCTAGCTAGGTCAAACTAAAAAAATGACCTGACCTGACCTGAGATCATGTCAAGGTCAAGTCAAATTTTATATTACTCGATGGAGGTCGGTAAGAAAAACAGAATGGTGAAAACCATAGCACTCTACCTCACGTAGAAGATGAGTTATTGTGCAAAAACCATATGCCCTGGAGGCACATTGGATTTGACCTTAAAGAGGTCACGGAAGAAAATTACAACATGCATTCTTCTGCTTAGCTTTAAAATAGTGACAAGAATGAAAACAGACCGTATTTAGCCAGGTTTTGTTCGATTGGTGCGCATTTACATTTTCTCCCATAGACTATAATGGGAGTTCAGGTCACTAAATTGACATGACCTTAGGTCACCGATATAAAAATATGAGATATACGAACTGTAGATACCCATGGCCCATGGCCCAATGAACACTGAGTTTCAAACGGTTTGGTTCATCACTGTGGCTTCGGCAAGATGTCAAACTTTCAAAAACGTGACTTGAGGTCAGGTCATTTAATGTGACCTGACAACGTGACCTTGAAAGTTGGGAGGTCAAAATTTCAGAAAGTGTGGGTAATTGATGCCTAAACAGTTGCGCAAAATTTGGCGGCCGCCGCCGCCGTTTTTCCGCTAGATATGAAAAACCTAGGGGGGGTATCCGCCCCCCGTCAGTGCGTGGGTTAAACATGGATACAATCACCCCACCACAAACAGTTTCTAACCAGTAAGCAGAGCGGGTATCGCCCACACTTAGCACTCAGCATCAGCCATTGTCTTTGGTAAACGAACTGTATAAATCCCTAAATAAACAACTATATAAATCCATAAATGAACAACTAGACTTCACAGTAATTTATCTTGATATATCGAAATACTTTCGACCTCTGTTCGACTACGGCAGCCATTCTCAGCCCTACCGACACAATTATCCCTTTTCAGCAGTCAGAGGAGGTCATCACCCCACCCTTAAAATTTTATGCCGATTTATCAAAAATAGCGTTGTTTCCCAATGTGTTGGTTGCATTTGTTTACACACTTCCATTGGAGCGTCGCAACTCGCAATGAAAACAAAGACTGAGAGCGCCCATGTATTTACTTCCTTTTCTTCATTAATTTCTCAATTCTGGGCTTCATTGCATAAAAGGTGCACCGCAAAGTGATATTGTTTGTTAGTCGAGGGCTGCATCAAATCTATCCTAGCGTAACATTAATGGTTCAACTTCACAGGCCTTCGTTCTCCGCAGAAAGGCTCCGTTACCACAAATGGTATCGTGATCCACCGTTTGGGAACCACTGGACTACGGAGACATTTTATACGACGGACATATTTCGGCTTCAGACATCCTTAGACTAGAGCGCTTTCAGTTGAGGGCTGCAAGTTTAGTGACAGGGGCTCTTTTTAGAACTTCAAGCGAGATGCTCTTACAAAAACATCGGATGGGAAAGATTGAAAACGTTTAGGGAGATACACAAACTTACTTGCTTTTATAATTTAGCTGAAACGAGAAGCAAAGCGCCCGATTTCGTTAGAGGACTACTCCCAGACAACAGACAGTATAACACGTACAGGACACTTAGAAACACGCACAACCTCACACAACCACAAGCCCATCTTGCCTCCTACAAAGTTTCCTGCATTCCCTCCTTTTGTAGACAAGTGGAACCAACTCCCTAACTACATTAAAAACCTGCCTACCTCGAAAAGCTTCAAGGAGGCTGTCACCCAGAGACTCTGCAGCCCTAAATCGCCACAATCTGGAGTGTCAATTTCTGAAAATGATTGGGGGCCCTTATGCTAAATTTATAGATTATAATTCCATTCTTACCATGCAACGCCATAGGCCTAATGTTAAAATTTGAAATGATATATATATATATATATTTTATTTTTGTTGGGGGGGGGAAGTATACAAATCGACATTGGTGGCCACAATGTTACGAATGTGGTAACAAATTCGGGAATGTTCGTCATACCAGAACCAGGCTGCGTCTTGGAATGTCCTGTCTAAATGCCCACTTGTTCTCAATTCATAGTAACAAAGTATAATCCCCAGAATGTAGCTGTGGATTTGAGTTCGAAAACATGTCTCATTTTATTTTCAGTTGTCCCAAGTACCAAAATCTACGTAATCGTCTAGCTATTGAAATGCAGAACATACTAACCAACTATAATACCTTAAGTGATGGAGAGAAGCTCGATATTCTTATCGGTAGGGCTATTCGGGCTATATTCGATATTCGGTAGGGCTGAGGGTTGGAGGGTTGCAACAGCGTTCCAGTCATTTATTAGACAGCAGTTCCAGTAGAGCCACTGTCGGGCCAGTCCGGGCGGGTCCTGGTCGGCCGCGGGATGGAGCGCGCGGGCGCCTGCGTCCGCTTGCAGCGGTAATGGGGGAGTAAATACTTTATATGTGATGTTAATGTAGACATGTTAATAGGAGGGGTGCCAAGTTATAGGTGCTTTCATTGTGCACCTTTGCACCAATCCATCGTTATATGTTGTATTTTTTCTACCTGGAAATGACAAATAAAAGATGATGAGGACTGGTTGTCGGCCGCCGTACTCAGGTGGTATCCACTGGAGTGTGCGGCCTGACGCTGCTGTGTCGAGCTGCCACGCTCAGACAAGGCCGCCGCCGCCGCCGCCGCCGCCGCCGCCGCCGCCGCCTGGTGTTTAGCCCACCGGCTTGGCGTCACCCTTAGGTGACTTAGCTCAGTGGCTCCCTGTGTAGACCCGGCAGTGCTGCTGCAGTGGTGAACAGAGACCATGCTCAGCATCACCAGGCTATGTCAATATGAGGCGTGCATCTTCAGGAGACGTGTCCGGCAGTGTTTCTGGATCGATTAGCAGTCATCACCTGCTGACAGCCGAGCTGGCCTGACGAATGACGACTGGCCTGGCAAGGCAGCGAGCGATGTGTCTCGTGTGACTGCGGCACGTTTGGATGGCGCGCGACAGCTGCTCTGTTTTCGTTGGTTGGTCTCAGGCGTCCCGGTGATCTCGCCTGTCTGCAGGCGTGCTAATAATTATCAACCAAGATTACCCGCGCCGGGGGGGGGGGTTAGACGCCCCTCAGGTTTTGTCTGGTATCGGGGAAAACGGCTGCAAATTTGCAGTACCGATTCGTTTTTACAGCTCTCGCTAATTTTTTGACAGGTACGTAGGTCAGGCATGTGGCCAGGTTCATGTGACCCCACTCCAAAAAAGTTTGCGTCTACCAAAAGCCACAGTTTTGTGGGCTGATAGTTCGTACTGTACAGGATTTTCGTGAGAGATTACTACCTCAAGTTTTCGGGGTTTTTTATTTTTTTTTTTTTCGAGGGCAAATTTCTTTATATCGTCGACCTAGGTCAGTTCAAATTTCTTTAACTCTCTTATGCAGTCAACGGGAAATATTGCCAAGCTTTCCATTTGAGGATACGCGGATATCAGCCCAATTCCTTCTGTTCAGGTTATCATAGGCCATTATTGAGACCAATGTGCAGTCTTTGTTCTGGTATCCCTACAGGGTCAGCCGAGGTCATCCGAGGTCACCAACACAGTTTTGTCAATAACTCTCGATAAAATCAAGATAGAGAAGTGACAACAATACCAATGTGTTTGTCTCGTTGAGACGCGTCTCCCATTGTGCAACATGACCTTATTGGGTCACCACTTGACCTTTACCTGAGGTCACAATTCTAGGTTGACCGAACCTGGTAATCATATACATGATTCAAAGCGCCTTGACGAGACAAACACGATGGTGTCACAATTACTTCCGTATCTGAGTTAAGTAAACAGTTATACCTGAAAGCAGTTTTGACAATAAATAGCCTTTTGACTTTCGATGACCTCTGGAGCCTTTTTTTGGAGACCTTTCGATGCCTTTTGACTTTCGAACTATTGACCTGAGCTCAAATTTGAGGGCATGTTAGCTATTTCAAATTTCAATAGCCTTTGATTGTTTTATTCTGTTTGCTCCTAGCTATCATAGTTTTCTAGATAATTGGGGTATCTGGAGCTAAGTCCTAAATCTGGAAAATCTGGCTTTTGATGACCTCTGGTGACCCTAATATTGACCTGATAAAAAATCACTAAAATAGTTTCCAAATAATCCCTATTGACGAGCTCTCGAACAGTGCTTTTAGTTTATGTCTAGGTCCCATAGGAGCCGAGTTAGAAAGGGGGCGTCGAAACGCCCCCCCCCCCCCCCCCCCGGGCCGAGGAAGGTGGCGCCGAGCACCGGCCCGGCGCGGGTTAAGGAGGAGACTAGTACTTAGGGAGACAAAGTCAGTCAAAAATATGAATATTGCTTTTTGGGGGGGGGGGGCATCGTCCATACTTTGTTCTCCAATTTGTATTCCTTTTTCGAATATATTATGAAAAATGTGTTTTTGTGATTATTTTTTTATTTTATTTCTATAGAATCAAACTTTGCAAGCATATTTAAAACCAGAAGATATGCTGGAGAACCACTATTATGGACGATGTCCCCCTCCCCCAAAAATCAAAGCAATATCTATATTTCTGACTGACTTATGTCTCCCTTAGTAACTAGCCTTCTTGGTTGATAATGATAAAGCCGCTGTCTGTAGAGGTGGTCAGCAGTCAGCTGGTCGCGTCGCCGCGCTAATCCGTCCGTGTGGCGGAGTGGTGAGCGTGGCACGACGCGGCGGCCTGGTCTGACAGCCAGACGGTGAAGATTCGGCCCCGACCCGCTCTGTCAACTGTCAACCTGTCCTCCTAATGCCGCCACTAAGATGCTCGCTGCAGGCGTCAGCAACCATCTTATGCGCCAAAACAAATAACCTGATGTTGCGCTGACGTCAATATTAAGGTAATTTTGTTCAGCTTCCGTCTTTTTATGCTGGTTTGTTTATAGTTAGTTGGTGTTTGGTTGTTTACGTGCGTGTGTGAATTAAAAGAGAGCTTAATAAAACGTTCAGTTGCTTTGTAACGTGCAGTTTAATGGAAATGCTTTCCAAATCTAGCATCATATCTAGTTTTTTTCCCATACCTATTTAATGTCTACCGTCGAAAACAGGTCACAAATTGTGGCAGTAAACAAATCATCGGCCACTTACCCCGCCGGCAGAAGGTATGCAGGGGCTCCTGCCGACTCCCTATACGTTAAATACAGAGAACTTAATACAAGGATGGGCTTCACTCTATCAGTCCACCACTCCCCGCTGTTTTTTTTTGGCAGACCGCCACCAGGTAATTAGTAAAGTGTATGCCTCAGGGTCCACCCGACAAATAGCAGAGCTAGTGACTTCCGGTGGATTTCCGAGGCTGACTATAGTTAGGTATTAGTGGGACAAAAAGCAAAAACATATGCATTATCATGCATAGTTAGTACACATAACCAAATTGATATAATGTACAAAAAATCTTGAAAATAAGAAGGAAAAAACAAATAAATGAAACAATGGAGAACACTTAATATAGAAGAATACAAAGTAACACCTTATACAGCTAATCGTACATTCTAACGATTAAGTGGCAAGAAGAACGAAAATAGTTATACAGTAAGTGGTAGGGTACTAGATACTTGTTAATGCAGTTGCAGGTTACCTAACCCTGTTTTTATGTATTTGATTGAACGCAATTTATTTTACAATATTTTATAGATAGTCAATTTAATATAAATTCCCCTGACTTATCAGGATTTTAAATAATTAAGTGTATTTACGTAAATTTTACCATTCTGCTCTCTGATGGTCGTGACGCAATTTAGCAATAGTTCAGGCGCAATGATACCTGAGGTAGTTTTTAGCAGTTCTGTTGACACATTGAATTTGTAAAATCGAGGTTCAACGCAAAATTCTGCATCACGTTAATCGCGTGGAAATCAAAGCACGTGATATGGCTTATTCAAGCAGATATCGCCCATTTGAAATCATGCAACTTTACTAAACAAAACAGACTAAATTATGGAATGTCTTACTTGCTGACAAATTCAATATCTTAACGGCGTTCAAAGGCATTTTAAGGATTGCTACAGCCAAACGGATCCTAAGATGGTCTAGATCTCTTTCCATACAAGCTCCTGGACGGCAGAACGCTATTTCAAGACAGCATTGAGGGCACGGTCGCATTGGGGTAAGTAGTTTGGGCAGTGTTCAGTGGGGCAAGCATCTGTACTTGGAGCCCACTTACAGTTCCTGTGGAGGTAACGAACAATAATAGGTGTATAAGGAAGGAATTCTCCAGAACCAGGAAGCTACTTAAAGACGCCGTGGGAACTGCAGCGCGGACCATCCCTGCCGGCAGGTAGCCGTATAGAGTTGGGGTTGACGTTGGAGGGCAGAGCGTGCTCAGCCGAACGGACTCTATCTCGACATGTGCTCTAGAGGATATTTAAGATGACGCTTTGTGTTGTGAACTTACACAGCATAAATCTCCATGAATTTCTGAGTAGTTTGGTGTGAGCAGAAAGTCATAGGAAAGCGTTTAACCATTTATATTTGACACGGGAAATTTGGGAAATCACATGCTTTTCCATAGGGATGCGCAATATTATTGCTAAACGACGTCACCACATCAAGTGCCTTATAAATAATAAACTGTTACATGTAAATATCTCTCTGAATATTGGTCTGTATGCAAAATGATGTTTATCACGTTGATCAGCACATTTTACTTATTATTTTACACATATTCACCAAACAACCTGCAACTTGTCCATTAGATGATTTCGAACATATTTTTTTCAAAACAGCTTTGCTCCTTGGGACATCGTCTAACTGTTGAAACATGGAACAGACAATGGAATTCCACAGTTTAGAGCAGTGAAAGATAAAGAAAAAGTCCTGTAGTTACAGTGCGTAAAAGGTACATAAAAATGTTCAGCAGCCAGTGGCGCACGCAGGGGGGTCAAAGGGGTCAGCTGACCCCCCCGAACTTTCTGAGGGGGCCCGCATCAAAAGACCCGTATTCTGGCCCATACTTAGCAGGGAGGGTCCGGTCTGGGTAGGCCTGATCGAGGCAGAGGTTCGGTGTTGAAAAAGTGTGATATGGGCTCGGTCAGAACGAGAGCCCGGTCCTTGCGTATTATTGATGAGGGCCCGTTTCTGCTAGGGGCCCGGTTTTGGTCAGGCCCGATCGAGGCAGGGGCCCGGTGCTGACAGAGGGCGTATTCATGGGGGCGGTCAGGCGAGGCGGTCACAAACTGAGGCCGTTCCTTGCATATTCTTGATACGGGCCTTTTTCTGGTAGGGGCCCAGTCTTGGTCAGGTCCGAATCGAAGGCAGGGGCCCGGGGCTTGGAAAAGGCGTGATATGGGGCCCGGTCTGGACGAGGGCCCGGGTCCATGCATATTATTGATACAGGCTCCCTTTCTGGTAGGGGCCCGGTCTTTGGTCAGGTCCGATCGAGGCAGGGGCCCGGTGC
>VOPJ01011700.1:0-25736 GCA_014673585.1 Semibalanus balanoides
TTTGTCGAAACGTCTGTTTTTATAGGAACTTGCTTTGAATTGTCATTGATTGCGAATACAAATAAAGATAGAAGATATTGATCACAAGAGTAAGTGAGCTTCTCAAAATAGGCATTGTATGCATTATATACAATATACAATATACAATATACATATTACATACACCTCCACCACCTATTAATTCAAAATCGGTCAAATTTTGGACATTTTTGTCTTCAAACAAAATCGTTCCGTTTTTGGTCAACCAAAACGCCTTCTGTTCGGTATTGGGTAGGTATTGATCAGGCAATTTTTGAAAATGACATCACTAATGCTTAGTCTGCGAACGCTGCGCAATTTCCCACACAAAGAACATTCAGAACTCACGCCCAGAGTGGTTTATATTATCCACTAACGAGCACCAACTCGATGGAATGTGGTGTCACTTCGTCTGCGGCGCAGTCAGGGAATTACCTAGCTGACCGGTGTTTGGTGACAATTCCCGATATCTGGCAGGCTGGGACAGGTCACCACCGAGCCGCGGCTGGCCAGATTACAGCCAGTCGCAGCTGAGATCAGTCCTTACTCAGATCTGTGCATTGAACGTTCTGCTTAGTCTGACCGAATGGGCAGCAGCTCCTCTCGGCTTCTCATCTCTCTCTCTCTCTCTCTCTCTCTCTCTCTCTCTTCTCTCCTCTCTCCTCCTCTCTGCTCTCTCTCTCATCTCTCTCTCTCTCTTCTGCTCTCTCTCTCTCTCTCTCTCTCTCTCTCCTCTCTCTCGCTCTCTCTCTCTCTCTCTCTCTCTCTCCCTTCTCCTCTCTCCCTCTCTCTCTCTCTCTCCTCTCTCGCTCCCTCTCTCCTCTCTCCCTCTCTCCTCTCTCCTCTCCGCTCTCCTCTTCTTCTTCTCTCTCCTCTCTTCCTCTCTCTCCTCTTTCTCTCTTCTCTCTTCTCTCTTCTTCTCCTCTCTCTCTTTCTTCTCTTCTCTTTCTCTCTCTCGTCTCTGTCCCACTGCCCTGTTCCCGTCCTTTGTTTCCGCTGCCGTTCCCTTGAGGGCCGGTGGGTTATCTGGTGCCCGTCCGCCTGATAGGGTTCCAACTTAGCCGAGGTCCAACACTTGTAGGCCAGTGCGGCGAGTATTTGCTAGTGGGGGGGGGGCAAAGAAGCCCAGGGGGCTCTCGGCCAAAGCCCCGCCCCCACAAAGAAAAACAAATGACGCGAAATAATATCTCCTCGGATTTTATATACCACTATATTTTGCATGGCCTCTAAATGGCCGCAACTTGAACAATGTCGAACAGGTCAATGTTAAAGTCTCGGGCCTTCCAAAGGCTCCTCCCTCAGGCATACCGAGGGCCCTCTCAGGCCGATTCAGGGCCTTCTGTTGTTCTTAGTGTCAGGCCGATTCAGGCCTTCTGTCGGTCTTAGGGGGCACCTGAGGACCCTCGGCATTTTGTTCGGTCAAAAATACAACAATCGAACTAACTTCTTAAAAGGCCTCTCTTACAAATGTATGGGGGGAATTTATATGTTTGCCCACCCAAATTTATTGAATGGGGCAGCTTCCCCCTCCCCCTCTTCCGCCGCCCCTGCTAACCGCACGCTCCTCCGTCCCAGGCCGGCCCCTTGACACACAGAGCTCCGTACCGCTCTTCTACAGCGGCCGCTGTGATTACTGTCTCAGGAAATTAATGAGGCGCGATAAACTAATTAATTCGCCATCGATGGTCATTATTTAGGCGGCGGCGATTGTTCGGGACAGGACTGTCAGTCAAAGTGGACACGGGACCGGACACAGGGACACGGCATGGTCGGGTACTACAGTACACGAACGCCGAATGGACAGGACTTCGTAGATAATGGACGTAACGCATCAACTGACACGCATTTGATGGCCTTTTTCGTCGTTATGTGGTTGACTGAATGCCACTATATATTCACTGGCCAGCAAACAAATCAGGAAAGTGACAAATGAAGGAGGATAAATATGGCAGTTTTCCGTCTTCTGTCCTGCCATGCTTCAGATCCCTTCTCGTCCTGTCAATATGCTCACTGGGCAACTGCAGGCCCTATATATCAGTCCACTCAACTGTCCACTGGAGGTCTCTATGGTGATGTGGTTAGAGCCCAGTTGCAATATGTTAACTTTGTTACCGACACGGTGATAGGAATGATGTCAATAGTTTAAGAAACGAGTTGTAAGCCTGTGGTCGTTAATCGACACATGTTGATGGCATTTCACATCTGTTGAGGCATTCCACGGTGCGGCATACTCTACGCTCCGCTTTGTATATGTCAATGATGTGTACAAATGGATGTCACGGGACGGGTGACAGCTTAAAGACCATTTGTAATCATGCCTGAGCTGCATGGGCGTCCATCGACCCTCGTGTCATCTCCTGGTGCAACACTAACATTCTGATTTCTGACCACCCTCTCATGTCTGGTGTCAATACAGCCATCGCAAGCAAACAGAAATACAATGGTGCGATATATACCATATTATAAGACATTTTGCTCAATATTTATGATAAATTCGCCGAATATTCTGAATAGTTGTCGATTTCGCTAGCACGTTCTCGTCTTTGTATCTTCAGTTAGGCAATATATTCACGATTCTTCAATAAGACGTTCATTTTGCTTCGACCTTTTATTTCAAGCTCTGTTCGTACGTTTTCTCGAGCGCTATGTTTGCTCACGCCACATCAGCAAGATTGATAGCGACTTCGGGCGAAAGGAAATCGGCTGGAAGTTCAAACAATAGCGCGCAGGTGATATGTTGTGACCTGTCGGCGCATGTGACCATCAAGCGTCGGGAGAGCGTCCTTTTACTGACGATTTTCCCCACCTTTCTTCCGTCAGCCCACGCTGGGCAGTGGGCAGTGGGCACGTCCAATCCCAGTGTTTACCTCGCGCTAACGGCAGTTTATTACCGCCGACGCTTAGAAACGCCCAATACAGACAGCTCACTTGAAAGGCAGGCCTGACTGAGCAGGTGGTCTCGGGTCCGAGGGCCCGCGGGCCCTCGGGTTCGTGGTTTCGCGGGTCGACGGGTCCGAAGCGGGGGTCGACTCGACTGATGGTGGTCCCGAGCTCTCTCCGTGCACGTGTCAGGCAGGACACTCTAAGACAGGACACTCCGGCAGAACTGGACACTTTGGCAGGACAGGACACTCCGGCAGAACAGGACACTCCGGCAGAACTGGACACTCCGCGTGTCAGGCAGGACACTCTCGGTACTGCTGGTGGTCCGTCCACTACCACTCATAGCTTATGACCTATGAGTGGTATCGTTTCGCATACCACTCATAGGCAGGGGCGTTGACGCCTAATAGACCATTCAGACTAGTCGCACCACTTTTTTGGACGTCCTAATGTGCCGCCACCGTCTAGATGCCGCCCTCGACGAGGCGCCGTCCCATACCCAGGTGCCGCCGCTGACCGGACGCCAACCAAGTCAGGTACCGTCCCTCAAAAGATGCCGCCCCTTTAGCCAGGTGTCGCCCCTTCAGCCAGGTGCCGACCCTCAGAAAGATGCCGCCCTTCAGTTGGAAAGATACAAATTTGAACGTGTATGCACCCCTTGCCAGGTGCCGCCCCCATGCTAGGTACCGCCCCCTGAGCAAAAAGTCGCACAATTTTGTGTTCGCGTGTCAACGCCCCTGCTCATAGGTCATGACCGTACAGTCGTCTCGGCCTCGCGTCCTCTCCGTCTTGACATGTCAATCAGGTCACTCGTGGCTGGTACTCTGTTGGGGACTCATATCGCTAGCACACATCCAAGAAAGCGTCAGTTGTTTGTATTAGAACATGGATGTGACCGACGACCGCGGTAAGTTTTGCCAACAGAAATGATTGATGTATATATGTCAGGTGGAGGGTAATACCCTCAGGCATGTGGAAGAGACCACTCCCTGCTCACAGGAGCCACCCTCCACCCTCGTCCCTCTGTGTGCATGCGGGCTGCGTCATCGGCAGCAGGGTCACGGCAGCGGGAGGGAGGGGGGAGAACATGACCTCAGCATGACTGGGAATTTGTCCTCGAAAAAGTATCAACGTTTGTTTTTACCAACTGATGACACTTTTCACTATCTAGTATCTATAATTATTACGTGCAACCTACCTCTCACATGATTTACATTCAATTTCGCACGACAGCATGTTTCAATCCTCACGCTGGCCGCCGGAACTCATGCAAATTAATTGAAGTATTCCTGTCGGGCAGGTTTTTGCACTAAAGCGACGCTGTGTTTCCCTCTCACCATCGTCGAAATCCACGGACTTGGAACACCCTCCTCTTGCCCGGGCTGTCTCGACGTAACCAGTTTCTAGTTGACCTCCCACCCCATGCGCTGTTACTGCTCATTCCGTGTTCACGGATACGCCAGTAACGCAGCGATTTTGTCCACGATTTGCACAGACTTCGATAAGGTATTGAAACGTTCTGATATTTGCACCAATTTGTCAGAGCTGTACAGAAATTTGGACCCTTGTAGCGTCAAAGCTTTTGTCCAACATCAAAAGGTGGCACCAACTATATTGTGCACCTCCAAATTTTGCTTCATCGGCAAGAACGGTGAACAAATGTCTGGCTAAAGCCAGCATCCCTGATCGTCGGCACTTCAAAGGTGTCGTAACTGCGGCGTAATCTTCGTAATGACGCTCGTCGGGTGCCACGCGGGGGACCACCATCACCGGACGACGCCATCAGACCTGCATGAGATACCAGCGGGGAGGCTAGTCTGCGACCTCGCAGGGTTCCCCTCAGTCCTACACCCCCTGACCTGAATACCACTGGGCATCGGTGTCCATCATTCTGAGGTCAATCTCGCCGGCTTGCAGACCGACGTGGTTAAATCGCCGCTCGTTTGTGCAATGCCCAGATGGCTAATGGTGGTTTGGCGAGCCGAGTCAGGAAGCGGCATGACTTACGAGGGCATGATTACGGAGCCATGCAGAGGTAATTAGACCAACGTAACCAGAACACCGTACCTTCGCTGGTGGTGGGCTGCTGGGTAGTTGGGATTTAGTTCTCATGAGGGGACAGAGACGGTGCTGATATTCAGCCAAGGGACGGGAAGTGACGGTGATGGCGATGATCGTGCAATAAAGCGGCTGGTGTTTGGAATGCAGGGAAGCTGTGTGGATGAGGAGCTGCTTCTCCTGTGTGCTTTGCTCTAGCGACTCGTGTTTTCCATCACCGACCGCACCCTTTCTCTCTTTCCTTTCTCTCTTCACCATGTCTCGCCGCACATGTGTGCCCTCCATGCGATCGCCACTGGCGCCGGTAAATGTTTATTTACGATCTGATCTTATGCAGTCGGCCCACACAGCGCCGCCGTGAATCCGACGACCCCGTCATCCAATCCGCTGGTATGCGACGCTTCTCAGGAATCCGCTGCAGCATTGTTACTCGGATACGGGGCTGTCTCAGCGCACGGATACAGAGCGTCCGCATCTGCCAGGCAGGAGCGGCGCGATCCGATCCTCATGGCCGACGGTGCATCAGGAGGCAATCCTAGCCTCAGATGATGCAACGGTCTGACCGAGGCTTTAGCAGAATGTCGAGCGTGTCGAATAATGAGCTACATGGCCTATTAGTAAACCGCAGTCTAGCGCTTTTCTGGGCGGATGTTTATTTTGACGGCGGTTAGCAGGAATGCAGCCAGAAGTGGTTCGAGTTGATGCACTGCACTGCGTAGTGGGAAATGGGCATGGGTGCTTGACCAGTTCGTTTCTTTTAAGCTGGTTGTTTTCGTATGTGATGCTACAAATGTGAAAGATTTCTATTCGTGTTTATTGGAAGGGAAGTTAAACAATAACAAGTTTCAGTAAGAAATCCCCCAGCAATGCAGTGCCATGGGCATTTTTTGTTTTAATTATTAGGACTGTACATTGGGCTGCAGCCCTATTCATGTTTACATTTGTCGAAGACGGTGAAACGAGCACTACACACTACACGTAGAAACTGCAAACTACGCTTGAATTTCTTAATGATTAATTGTATTTGCTCCATGTCAAGCGTTGATATGATAACGTTGATGCCTATTTGTATGCAAGCGAATTTTGCTTTATGATGCAACAATATTATTACCTGTGCTATTTGCTTGTTAGTTGTTCATGCCTCATTTCCTCATGAGAAAATGAAGGCAAGCATTCCTCACCTGGCATGCATGCTAAGACGAATCAGACCAAGTCTTACCTCTCACTTTTCTTTCAGCTAGAAGGGCTGTGCACACCAGCACTTCTCAATATACAATCATGAACCAAGAGAAGCAATTCTGACCCGTGATGATACATCATCCCATGAAGAGCCACGTCCGCCTCTATTGCTGGGAACCTTCTCACCTCTCACTACATGGCTGGTCAAGACCGGCTAGCACCACCGCTGGTTGGCCCGAACAGGGGGCGGGTTCTGCTCGTTGCGTGGCTGCGTGCGACCACATACCTCCCCCCCCAGATCTGGTGGCGGCTCCGGACGCCCAGAGTCGTGCCGTTGATCGTGCCGTGTCGTCCGCTGTCGTGCCGTGTGTCAGTGTCGGGCAGTTGTCGGCGTCGTGTCAGGGTCAGCTGGCAGCTCTGGTGTCAATCGGGTAAATGCACCGGTGGCCGCTGCAGGCCGGGGAATAATTCGAGTCGCATGAAGCACGTGACCGTGCGCTGGGATACGATGCATTGGACGTCGAGGTCGAGATGTGGTATGCGAACCAGGACGTTTGCATGTCGGTTACATGCGATTTGAATGTATGTGCTAGAGTTGTAAATCGCATGCAATCGTGAACATCTACAGAGACTTCCTTGGTGCAGGGTACTTCCGGTATAATGTACCAGAAACAGCAGCCAATAGCGTCTGCTCTCGCAAACCGTAACACATGGTTTGGACATTTTCGACCATCGGCACTTTAAGCTTCACTATTTTTGTTTAAACTCATAGACTTGCTATTTATGTTTTCTCTTTTGTCTGATTTCTTGAATCTAACCGCAGCGAATTTTTTTAATCGCCCAAGAACAACGTTCCCTTATTTTCCCGCTACAATTTGCTCAATGTGTTTATTAGTGATGTGCTGCCCGCCCCCCCCTTGTCCGAAGAATACTAACCGGCCTAAGGTTAATAAGATGTCAGTCCCGCCTCGTAACGAAAAGTGTGCTGATCGCCCGTTCCATTCATGTGAGCTCGCTTTGGCAACATGTAGCTCAAATATGGTGAAGCTCAATGGCTCCCCTTTGACCAATAACCGTAGTATTCCCCTGAGAGTGGTATTAATATAACACATGCAGTGTCTTATTGAATACGGTTGTATGAGGATCCATAAGGAACAGGCAAAGTAGCAATACCTAGCCGCTAGCGGCATTAATAAAACATGCAATGTCTTATTGAATACGGTTGCATGCAAGGATGCCATAAGGAAAGTTGTTCGCACGTGGCTGACACCTCCAAACAAATGATTTACAACCATGTCGCTTCCTTTTAGCAGCAGGAAATGTATTTCACGCCAACACTGCGCCGATCACGTAACGCGCTTACCGCGAAACCTATCGTCGCACGCCTTACCGATATAACAGCGTGCGTTTGAGCTGGCGACAAGGCTCTGACTTCAGCTAGGATCCTCTCCACGCCGCTGACTTCACGGCTCTGTCGTCATATGACGTCATCGGCCCATTGTGACCGGGTGAGGTCAGCGGAGGCAGTCAGCTCCGTCCCCCGGGGCCATACTGTGACGTCATTGGATCTAATAGGAGCGGCTGCGGCCGGCTGGGCCCGGCAGCAGGTGCCAATGGAGGCCCCCAGGGTTCTGTGTAGGTGTCAGCCGTGTGAAGGCCACGACTCCTGGGATGTGCCATGTGAGGTCACACGCCTGCGGGCCTGGCGGTGCGGGATAAACCATCCAGGACTGGCGCCATGGGCAGTCTACTGCCCCGACGCGCGTCTTCCAGATGATAGAGGGCGCTGATACAGTCAGCTGATATCGTCTGTGGGAGGATCGGTGAAGTGGTGTGATGGGATCGGCGACGTGGTGTGATAGGATCGGTGACGTGGTGTGATAGGTGAATACCCCCGCTCTTGTGCCCGGCCGCTGCCTGACTACTGCGCTTGGATACCAGGACAGCAGAGGCTTTGAAGAACGGGCGATAGTGCTCGCTGCTGCAAGAAGCTTGCTAGAAGAAAGCTTGCGCACTGCCAGAAGCTCATTGCCTACTGGGAATGCTGAATTGACTTAACTGACCTACGGGCTAAGCGTTGCATTGCATGGAGATGATTGCTTGGTTTAAGACCGGTGCACTGCCCAGCTCGTATTAAGTTAAAGGAAATAGTTCACCTTCAACATGGGTTTTGAACTGAGATAGCAGTTTTGTAGCCCGTGTTGAAAAAACCTTAGCTGCAGGTTTTCTTGAGCTGAAAAGGGCTCTCCAGCCGAATATATTTGACTTTTTGTCGAATGAATGTGGGCCATAAATAAGGAATGTCAAGAATGTGGGCTTCACACACCTGGGCAGAGGCTATGCAGTAATCTTGCGCGACTACTTTCGAATATCTGATTGGCTGAGCCACGTTTGACGATGCGGAGAGTACGCATATAGTTTTGATAAAATTTATAATGTACGTCCTTCTGTCCTGAATCGGCACGATGTATGGCTACTTTTGACATTATGAAAAGAAGTTGTATTTCAAAATATAGTCAAATAGTGTTTGAAAAAACAATCCAATGTGAACTTTTTTCCTTTAATCTTTTATTTGTTAAGCTTCCTTTTAAGTTTATCTTAGGACTATAAAGAACGATTTACTTTGACGACCGGCATGGACTCACATATCTAATGTGCAATTCTAGTGTACTCGTAGTGCAAAAGTCCTTGCCTTGCAGACACAAAAAGAATTTTGGACCTGCACACAGCTCTGAGTTGGAAAGCCTTGTTTATAAATTGGAAAATGTGTCTAACGCTGCGTTTTTTCTTTCTTAAGTTTTTAACTTCCGATTATTTTTGCTGAAATAATGTGGGAAATCTTAAATTGTCGTTTCGTTTACCTACTTCTGATCCCTGATAACTGAGTCTGAACATCGCATAGCTCTTTTAATATTGATCAGATAACCGTAACTATTTTAATGAACCGATAACGCGTTGAAAGTTATGCCAGATGCAATCGGAATTTCTCGGTCATTAATCGTAGCTGCATTGCGTCAGTCATTACCCGTTAATCATGAGACCCTCTAACCATCGCACGTCAGCTGATTCATCACAGTGACTATTTATTCACACGTATATCTCCGTCAATCTCCGCACTGACTGGTGCAGTGCATCATGTGTGGTGCGATATTGGAACCCCACTTTTAAAAATAAATCTCCTGTTATATAAATTATTATGATGATTTTAACCTTATTTGTAACCAGTCCACTTTGATTAACCACTCTGATTAAATCAATTGGAAACGTTCAATTAAAATTCCTTGAATTTACCCTCGCCTTACGGGGGGAGGCTGACTGGCCACCCCTGAGGTTTTTATGTATAACTTTGTACACATGCGGTGCATCTTGCTGCAATTTTAGGTAGCTGAGTTTACAACAATAATTATACGTATTCTGTCAAAATTGTATTGAAATTGTTTTTAAGTTTTGAGATAAATTCATTTTAGTGACGTTCATATTGTGGAAAACGGTAAATATGTAAAATGTAAAAAAGAGTTTCGTACTCAAAATTGCAAACAGAAAAATTAAGAAGATAAAAAAATTATATTTAGTAAAAATGGCATCTCTGATTTTCATTTTGTTACCCCAAAAACTCTGAAAATAATATTTTTGGAAAATAACTACCAAAATCAAGATAGTCAAAAGATTTGAAAAAGGAATACCTATAGTATTGAGAGAACTGAGCATGGAAAATACCCTAACCACTTTCCAAAGCAGATACCTTTATTGTGATTGAGTGATGAATACCTATTATGTATTTCTGAGACAACTGGTCTGGGAACATGCCTTTTTACATTTATTATTTTCTAATTTTGAGGTCTTCTAAGTCGCTATTCTGGACGTGATCGAGTTGTGGTCATTCTCTTGACCTGAAGAAGGTCGACCCGGTTGATGCCTGAAACCTCCAATAACTGCATAACCGGCTTAGAATTCCCCACACCAGCCAACATGCTGGTTCTTACCGCGTTGCTCTATGTTGCTGTGGTTTGGAAGTAACAGGGGGGGCTGTCAGCCGAAGGTGAGGTGAGTGAGGTGAGGTGAGTGAGGTGAGGTGAGGTGAGAGTACGGCGAAGGTGAAGAAAATTCGAGGGTTAAAAAAAACGGTTCACTACCAGATCATTTGATACATGAGTTGTGTTGTGATTGAATCAAAATCCGCATGGAATCAAGGCTGCTTGAATCGAAAGATTTAACGATTCCTAAAGATTTAGGTGCACATGAACAAATTGTGCAAATACAACGTATTCACGGTAGCTACATTCATGTTATACTGAAATGTTATTGCTGTAACAATGCATTAATCGGACTGGTTATTGATTCGTCACTGATTTAATTGATTGGGATCGTTCAATCGAAAATTCCTTGAGTAACGAAAATAATGTATTCACTACCAGATCTTTTGATATTGGCGCCTGGCGGCGAATAAATTGTTTATGTTCCATTCATTCAGGTTTCCCAATGAATTGTGATTTAATTGTTGCCAAAGAAAGTTAATCAATAAGCGAACTGTAATTGTAACCTATTAGATTCACTTCAAATGTGACAAGGATTTTACATTTCCATCTCGCATGGGTTGATCCGGTGGACTTGTCAGTCTACCACTTCTAAACACTGACGGACAGGTCTCAAAGGACTCGCCGCTGGCTGGTTGAGTTGACGAGGCCGCTTAACTCCTGCTAAATTGGCCTCACCACCGCTGGTCCCACCTCTTCGACGTCAACGTCGGTACATCTGTCGACGTTTCACGGTCACCGTAGCCGTCATCGTCGTAGTCGTCATCGTCGTCGTCGTCGTCATCGTCGGCGGCGGCGGCGGCGGCGGCGGCGGACGTAAAGGAATGCCACCGTCGGACTATTTGGCCCACGAGTCAGCTGCGACCAAGGCCGGCTCCCTCCCGGAATAAGCGCCGCAAGCTCTATTCCGCGCCCCGCTCGCGGTCAACTCATGCCGACAAGCTCAAGTTCAGGGCCACCGTGCAGTTCCCGTGTCGTCCGCCAGGGGGTGGGCGGCCGCCGGCCGCCCACCTCGGGCCGGGCGGTACGAGTGTAGTAGAGAGGTGAACCCTGACGAGAGTGGTCCGCGGAGGTCCTGGGCTGACGGCACGGCTGTGAGCTCCTCGTGGCACGTGCCATGTCTCGTCTATCAGGGGCTGGTTGCCATTTCGTGGCGATATTGGTGCAATACGTGCTACTCTGTGGGAGTTTTCCGGGCGCCCGGACCGGTGAGTGGAGACGGGCTCGTGAGTGAGGCTCACCGAGATTGTACGGAACTTTGTCAAATCCCATGTTTCTGGGCTGAATTTTTCGGATATTTTGATGCCTTTGATGGCAAAATTATTATTTTACCACACAAAATCGTGTATTTCATGCGCTCTCGGAAAGGTTCCTCAGGAATGTGGTACTTAACGGATGGTAACAACGCAATAATATAAAAAAAACGTCGTGAAAACGGCTACCATGAACCTAAGGCGTTATTATCGAAGCAACAGTTACCTATATGAAAGTTCGGGTTTACATGAAACAGTACACCATGGAATCGATTAAATATTGAAGATGCTTAGGTACATTGCAAAATGAGCGGAATTGAATCAATAAGAATGCAGGTGAACATAAAAATAGATAATACATATTACAAATGGTGTATACAACATATTGTGACATAAATATTCGCATAATGTAATTGAAACACATTTATTTTTTTGCACTGGCGTTAATTAGGTACCTATATTGCATGAAGTATCAAATACCAACTTAAGTTGATACTAGTCAATTTGCGATCAATCAATCGATGCTACCTTGCAACGTAACACGTCAATTATACACGTTATTCTTCTGTCAGCTTTTTATGGCTTAAAAACATTTTGCATGTTTGCATGATAACAAAGAGGAACGTAGTTTAATTGATACATGGAGTGGACACATGTTTTGAAGCTTCGAGTTGCATCGTTGAACTAACGTCATTCACAATCACGATCAACTCAAGTTATTGCTGCTTGTAATTAGCTAAGCTGCTCAGATGAAAACCAGTTGCCCAAGCACAATGAAACATGACAAACAGTTTCTGAGCGGTGCTCATTATACATTGTTACCTGTCACATGAATGGCTGCGGTTAGGAAGAGAAAAACACGCTCTTTGTTCACGAAGCATTCAGGTGTTATAAGTCAAGATAAAGATAATTATTGTGGAATTACTGAAGAGTATTACGACATAAGTCCCGTCCGAAAAGTGAGTATTTTTCCGTGCTGAATAATAAGAGCATCCTTAGAGTCTGACGGCTAGAAGAACAGAAAACAGGGTCTGGTCCCGGTTTATCGCACATGGGATACACTAGGCTTAAAGGTTTTGTATAGGGATTTGTTGCAATGTTTCAACTCTAATCCCAGCTTTCACCGTCAACTCTTCCAGGGACAGCACCCGTAAAAGTTATAAATTAAAATTACCTCTTATCTCTAAAACTATGCATGTCAATTTCCACTGTCCGGTGCCCACCACCTAATCAAACCTGCTGTTTTTAACACGATTAATCGGATCCTAGCGCTTCTCGCATCTCGACATGGCACCCCCTCCCTCCACACACACACGCACACTGCGCAGTTTCCGCTGCGCGTCTCTGGCGGCGTCGTTTGATCTCTGCTGTCGCCGCTGACCAGTGACGGCCGCTACCGTGCCCACGCTGCAGACAGTCGTGTCACCGTCCACATCCGGTCCGCTCCGGCCGGCGCCGATGGCTGCCGATATCGGCCCGCGCGGATCTCTGTCATCGGTGCAATGTCTGACGAGCAAGTCGCTGTCATCGGTGATGTCCAGCCAGCTGTCATCTTCCCGCGTCTGCGATAGACCGCGATGGCGTGCAGATCGGTTGACAAATCAGTGCGTGACTTTGGGATATTTAATGTCTCGCCTTATCAAATGCAGACGTCTGTGCAGCAGCAGTGCCAACCAGCACGCATGCGATCTGTTAACACACGTCGAAATCCGACCCGGCGATGTTGTTACTGGCCCGGCTTCACTTGGCTTACTGCGTAGTCCAGCGCGGTGATATGGTTTAGCTGGGCGTTGTTTCGGCGAGAGTGATACCCACCGCGGTGTCCGCCATGCTAGGTTTTTACACACGACTCAAGAGCACTTAACTTGGCGGTACTTCGGCAGTACTTCAAGAAGGGAATGCTACAGCTAAGGACGATTGATGCATAGGTAAACCAGCCAAAAATCTAGCCAATACCCCGTTACACGCGCTTTAGAGATATCTTTGCTGTCGGGTGAGCGAACACATGGATTCATCTCTCAGAGGCAGGCCACTTTTCAATGGAGGTCTTTAAAGGGGTTATAAGTCGAGATAACGAACATCATTACCGAGTAACGAGTTCATGAAAAGTGTCACGCTATATGTACCTTTTTTTTAATCATACAGCTGAAGTAGCAGTCGGCAATGTCCACGTGTCCTGCAATTATGGTAGACATAGACAGGTAATCACGGCTTAGTTTGCCGCCGCCCTTAGAGGCTTAGACGCTTCCTTTCTGGGCGTGACAGTGGGGGGACACGGCGCACTGTGACATGACACACGGGGCTCACCAGCCGCCTAACGCGGGCACGGCAACGGCCAACGGCCAGCTGCATCGAGCTGTCTGTGGGATCTGTGGGATCCATAGAAGACTGTGGGATCCATAGAAGACATGCCGACATCCTGAATTCCTCCATGAAAATATGCAAGACACTTTTTCTGGAAGACCCCATAAGGAGCTCAGCCATGGGGCACAGAGGGCACGTACCCCTCCCCACATTGGGCCGACCCCCACACAAAAATATCGGTAACGCCCCTGTTTGCGACTATTTAAGGGGCTGCAAAATGTAGTGGCCTATATCCGAGGAGATATCTTGTTGCGCCATTTTCTTCCGGAGGGCCTTTGCCGAGAGAGCCCATGAGGATGCCGTGCTCGCCCCGTCGAAGGTCTGACTGTGCCCATGCATGAGAGACACCTTTCTGACAAACTTCCATGAAAAGTGAGCATATTTTTGAAAGACCTCCTTGAAAGGTGAGCCATTTTTCTGAAAGACCTCCACAAAAGACAAGCCACTTTTTCTTAAAGACCTCCATAAAAGACAATCCATTTTCTGAAAGACCTTCATAAAAGACGATCTACTTTTCTGAAAGACCTCCATAAAAGACAATCTTCTTCCGAAAGACCTCCCTAAAAGACAAGTCACTTTTCTGAAAGACCTTCATACAAGATAAGCCTTTTATGAAAGACCTTCATAAACGCAAGTCACTTATTCTGAAAGATCTCCATAAAGACAAGCCACCTTTCTGAAAGACCTTCACAAACAATTGACACGATGAACCGGGAACGCACATGGCAAAGAAATGTCGCCGACATCGCCGACTTATCTGATCCACCAACACAGGTATGTTGGCCTCTAAAATCTCGACCCGACCAGAGTTCCTGCGTCCATGGCCCATCCCGCCACTCATTGGCGGATCCAGAAAGTGTGATTTTGACAGTTGGGGGGGGGCAAAATCCCAAAAATTATCGCATAATTCTGAAAACTCATCGGATTTCGCTTGCTTATGTAATCAATAATGATTAACCAACTTTCTCTAGTAAAAGTTAGCTTAAGTGTTTACGACAAACTCAGAAATGTGCTCAACACTTTGTCTGCCATTTATTGGGTATTTTAGGAGAGGGAACATGACCCCCTTTAGGACCCCCCCCCCATGGATCCGCAACTTAGCCGCCCAACTCGCTGGCCAGTCGCGACCGTGGAGCCAAAACCGCGCAGCCAGGTTAAATCGGTCTTCATCGCTGCTCGAAATACCAGCTCTTGGGCGGTGATGGGCGGTGATGGGCGGTGATCGGTGGCGGCGCCGGCGGTGGCGGGTGGTGGCGGTGGGTGACGGCGGCGGGCGGCGGAGGTATTTCGGTGCGGGCTGGCTACCTGTCAGTCAGAGAGTGGCTGGCACTGTCACGACCCCCCTGGGCTGACGCCGATGTCGACCGGCTACCATCGGGGGCTGAGAGGACGAGAGGGAGCTGAGAGGTCGAGAGTGGGCTGAGATGACGAGAGAAGGCTGAGAGGTCGAGAGAGGGCTGAGATGACGAGAGAAGGCTGAGAGGACGAGAGAGGGCTGAGATGACGAGAGAAGGCTGAGAGGACGAGAGAGGGCTGAGATGACGAGAGGGGGCTGAGAGGACGAGAGAGGGCTGAGAGGACGAGAGGGGCTGAGAGGTCGAAAGAAGGCTAAGAGGACGAGATGGGGCTGAGAGGACGAGATGGGGCTGAGATGACGAGAGAAGGCTGAGAGGACGAGAGGGGGCTGAGAGGACGAGAGNGCACACGGGGGGGGGGGGCGAGCTGGGGTCGGCTGGGGTTAGGTCAGCTATGGTGCTGGTAATTCTAGGTTGACGGCTTAAGGGAACTGCGATGAGGGGTTATTCACACGGTATGATAAACAAAATCAATGTCAAACGGGAACAACAAACAATAGCACACCAGTAACAAAAACTGGTTAATACAGAACGAAAATAGGGTGTATCACAACATGCTGTTTATCAACTTGTAAGAAACAGTTAACACAAGAGGCTAAGCACCCCTGAATGAGTGCTGATTGTGGTTGAAATGATTGGATACAATTGGTTGCCTACGGTGTATTTGAATGCCTTGCTCTTTTGGTATGTGTTGACTTGGTTCGTAATAGTGGCCTGTGTTAACAAATCTGGTGACCCCTGTACTGAACTCTATTGAACTCTGATCACCCCTGTACTGTCCTGTGTTGACCTCGAATGACCACATTGACCTGTTTTTACCTTTAATGACCCGTATTGACTCCTCTGACCGGTGTTGACCCTCTGACCTTTATGTACGCTTTGACCTGTGGTGACCTTTATTGGCCTGTGGTGACCTTTATTGACCTGTGGTGACCTTTATTGACCTGTGGTGACCTTAATTGACCTATGCTGACCTATGGTGAAACATGCGCTGACCATGGTTGACCTCTGATGACCCCTCTATAGAGGGGTCATCGGAGGTCAACCAGGTGAATGCAGTATACTGACCTGCATTTCTCCACTGGCTTGTGCTAACCTCAAGCGCCACCTAAGCCTACCTGTGTTAACCTCAGTGATCCCTCAACTCACCTGCATTGACCTCTGAGATGACTGTGTTGACCTTGCAGGCCCAGATGCTGCAGCAGTGTCCTGGCTGTCGCTTCCCTGTCCTGACCCGGGTCGGCTGACCGTGGTCGCACTCGGGCCGCCGCGGACACGACTCCAGGTCACATACACACTCCGCCACAGGAGGGCAGCACTCGGGTCGAGACGACGGAGCCATCTTCACCACCGAGTCGACTGGACATCCTGTCAGAGGGGTACCCTCGGCGGCCAGCCGACAGCTCACGTCTGCACAGGCGGCGGCATCGGCTGCTGGAACGGAGAGAGAGAGAGAGAGAGGCACGGCGTGAGGAAGAGTGCCGCTCGGCCACGGCAGGCAGCCAGGCATCTTCTCCATTGTCATCGTCTCACACGCAACAGCGCCTACTGCCGCCGTGGCCGAGCGGCACTCTTCCTCACGCCGTGCCTCTCTCTCTCTCTCTCTCTCTCTCGCGTTCCAGGCAGCGATGCCGCCCGCCGTGAAGACGGAGCTTCGGCTGCCGCCGAGGGTACCCCTCTACAGGGATTCCAGTGACTCGTGGTGAAGATGGCTCCGTCGTCTCGACACCCGAGATGCTGCCGCTCCTTTGGTGGGGGGGGGGGCCCGGGGGGGAAAAAGTTTGTATGTGACCTGGAAGTCGTGGTCCGCGGCGGCCCGAGTGGCCGACCACGGTCAGCCGCCGGGTCAGGACAGGGGCCAGGACACTGCTGCAGCAACACAGTCGATTGAGGGTCACTGAGGTTACACAGGTGGAGGTGGCATGCATGCATCGCATTCACCTCCGATGACCAGCGAGGTCAACCATGGTCAGCCATGTTTCACCATAGGTCACACAGGTCATCCCACAGGTCAAAAAGGTCACCACAGGCCTAAAGGTCACCAACGCTGCACCGGTACCAACGAGGTTGGGTCATTCGAGGCAACCCGGTGATCAGAGTTATTTCAGTAGTCCAGGGCCACTATTAACGAACCAGTCAAACCATACCAAAGAGCCAATCCCGTAGGACCTGTTATCATATTCAACCATCACACTCATTCAGGGTTGCTTGCCTCTTGTACTTGTTTCTACAAGTTGATAAACCATAACCAAGTTTTGTTAAGTGCTCAGCCTTGGATTTGTTTAATACCATAACTCACGCCAGTTCCCTTGTCACCACTGAACCTACCAGCCGACCCAGCCGCCCCCCCCCGGTGCTGTGCCGCCGCCCGCGCCACGCCCCACCGGCAGCGTGTCCGACTACCGGACACCGCGTCGGACGGCTGCTTCCGAGGGCATGGTTTCCCTGTCAGCCGGGCCGCACTGTCGGAGGCCACCCACTGCGCATGGCGGCTCACCACACGCCCCGCGCACTGCTGCCCGTCACAGAGGTTAGCTGGAGAGCCCGTTAGGCCGGCGTTGGCTGCGTGATGAGCCTAGACTGATTGTGGTTAAACCGGGAACGGAGCATCATCTGATATATTCGATTGATGCGAATTGATTGGCTGATAATGCCGAGACGTAACAACTGTGGAATATATGCTCTTGTGTATTGCACATTAATACGAATATATTTGATTGAAGTACAAATGCTGTCTCACGTATTGTATTTAAGACTAAGTATGAATATTATTTATGCATCTTATCTTCAAAAGTACTTCGACTGCCATTACCGATAACGCTTCATCGTAATACAGCTTCACTCCATAGCTTCACTGTCAGTTTATAAGTCACAATGGAACATCAAGTCATAATAGACTTACCCATCATAGCCCGAACTCGGCCATCTCCTCCCCCTGTTCGCTACCTGTCCACCTGACGTGCCACCGCTTCCCTCCTCCGCAGAGAACTCTTCATGTGTGCACGATGGCAAGATTCACCAGGAGGGCGACACGTGGCGTCTGGACCAGTGCACCAACTGCCACTGTAAGGACGCCGTCAGCTTCTGTGACAAGATCGAGTGTCCCGAGCTTGGCTCCTGCGCTAAGAGCACCGAGCCCGGACAATGCTGTCCCCGCTGTATTGGTGAGTACCTACTGGGAAGGGTAGTGGTGCAAGCGGACATACGCGTGTATGTGGTGTTGGTGGATGGTATGGGAAGAGCTTTTCCAAAAAAGTTTGTGGGGTTGACTGGTTGTATATCATGTTGGCTGGTTGTTTTGCTTCGTTGAGGCAAAAAGGCCATTTTAACACCAGGAAACCTTCATATCTGACGTAAGTTCGTGGAGCAAAACACAAAGTTGGTGAGATAAAATGCGAAGTTGGTGAGGTAAAATGCGAAGTTGGTGAGGCAGTACACTATTTGAATAATAAATTCTGCCCACAGTGGATGGAATCGCTCAGATCATTGATATTTTTCATTTGTCGAGTGGTGTGCTGATGTCTCAAATATTAAATTTGTGTTCGCAAGATATTCACTGCAATACCAGATCCGCCTCTCAAATTGAGTTGATATATCAGATTTAATTGAAAATTCCAGAATTGGCGAGCGATTTATTTAGGAAGCAATCGCTGTTTTCTTGGAAATTTAGTACATTTACGATTTGCTATTTCCAATAGGCCTGATCGTATGTTATCAGTTACGTATATTTTGAATACGTCACCTTGAGATACTACAATTGATCTGATATCTAAATTTAGCGTGGGGCGCTATTGGCTCCGATATCCCGTGAGGCCATGGGTCCTCCCTAAATTTTCACCACGGGGTCATGTGTGTTTTAAGAGCTGCTGTTTAAAACCATCAGGAGACCTGCCGCATCATTTGTCCACTGTTACATTTTGTCGTGTGATTTGACGGGATCCTGGATCCATTGTCGGACTTCTAATCCAGAGTCAGGATCCGTTTCTGAGACCCGGCACATGTCTGGCAGTAGACAGACAGACCTCTGTGTATGCATTAGCTGGTCTCAGCTCAGCTCAACAGCCATCATGTCCTCGAGGGGTAGTGGGTCGACGTAGCTGTATCAGTTAGTTATCACAATTCGTATTGTCCGGAACGTTTGGCTAACCCATCCAGCGCCACTTTTCAAACGCCGCTTTCATCGGCCGCCTGGTGATAGAGCCAGCTGGTGATAGAACCAGCTGGTGATAGAGCCAGCTGGTGATAAAGACAGCTGGTGATAAAGCCAACTGATGACAAAGCCAGCTGGTGATAGAGCCAGCTGGTGATAGAACCAGCTGGTGATAGAGCCAACTGGTGACAAAGCCAGCTGGTGATAGAAGCCAGCTTGGTGATAGAGCCAGCTGGTGATGGAGAGCCAGCTGGTGATAGAGACCAGCCTGGTGATAGAGCCAGCTGGTGATAGAGCCAACTGGTGATAGAGCCAGCTGGTGATAGAGCCAGCTGGTGAATAGAGCCAACTGTTGGATAGAGGCTTCTATGCTGATGATTAGATGCCACTGGTGATAGTGCTCAGCTGGTGATATGAGACATGTCTGGTGATAGAGCCTAGCTGGTGATTAGTATACCAGCTGGTGATAAAGGCCTAGCTGGTGAATAGACAGCTGGTGATAAAAGCAGACTGATGAAGAATAAGCAGCTGGTGAATAGAGCCAGCTGGTGATGGAAGAACCACTTGTTATAGAGCTAACTGGTGACAAAAGCCAGCTGGTGATATGAGTCCCCATAACTGGTGATAGAGCCTCCGCTTGGGTGAGATGAGCCACCTGGTGATTAGAGCCAGCCTGGTGTATAGAAAAGCCAGCTGGTGATAGAGATCAGCTGTGTGGATAGATTGCCAGCCTGGTGATAGAGCCAGCTGGTGATAGAGTCCAAATGGTGATAAGAGCCAGCTGAATGATAGATGCAACTGGGATAGAGGCACAGCTGGTGAATGGAGCCAGCTGGTGATAGAGCCAGCTGGTGGATAGAGCCAGCTGGTGATGGAGCCAGCTAGGTGATAAGAGCAGTCTGTGATAGAGCCCTGGTGATCAGAGCCGCTGGTGATAGAGCCAGCTGTGATAGAGACAGCTGTTGATGAGCAGCTGGTGATAGAGCCAGCTGGTGATAGAGCCATACTGGTGATAGAAGCCAGCTGATAATAGAAGCGCAACTGTGATCAGAGCCAGCCTGGTGATGGAGCCAGCTGGTGATAGAGCCAACGCTGGTGAAGAGCCAGCTGGTGATAGAGCCAACTGGTGATGGAGCCAGCTGGTGATAGAGCCACCTGGTGATGAGAGCAGCTGGTGATAGAGCCAGCTGTGATAAGTCAGCTGGTGAAGAGCCAGCTGGTGATAGAGCCAACTGGTGATGGAGCCAGCCCTGGTGATAGAGGCCACCTGGTGATAGAAGCCCTGGTGCATTAGATGCCAAACGGTGATATAACCTAGCTGTGATAGAGCAACTGGTGATAGGCAGCTGGGGATAGAGCCGCAGCTGGTGATATGAGCCACTGGTGTAGAGCCACTGATAGAGCCGCTGGTGATAAGAGCGTGCAGCTGGTGATTATTAGCACAAGCTGGTGATTAGAGCGCCAGCTGTGATGAGCCAGCTGGTGATAGAGCCAGCTGGCTGAAAGAGCCAGCTGGTGATAGAGCGCAGCTGGTGATAGAGCCAGCTGGTGATAGAGCCAGCTGGTGATAAGATGCCAGCTGGTGATAGAGCCACGCTGGTGATAGAGCCAGCTGGTGATAGATGCCAGCTGGTTGATAGAGCCAGCTGGGTGATAGAGGGCCATATTCCCTGGTTGAATAGAGCCAGCTGGTGATTCGGAGCCAGCTGTGATAGAGTTAGAGCTGTTGATAGAGTCAGCGTTCCGTTCGGGGAAAACTTCGAACCTGCTGTTGTTGAGTTCAGGCAAAGATGCTAAGGTAGCTTGTGACAGATTTAGCGGGCGTCTGAGCGAGACGATTCGCGATCCTAGGAATGCTGCGTCTTCGACTCTTTGATCTCTTAGTGAGACATCGATCTGGGCTTGTTTCCTTTGGGATTACACGTGATTCTTGGCTTGGGAGGTTATTCGACGTTATATGGTTTTTTGGGGGGTTATTTGAGGTTACTTGGGGTTATTTGGCGTTATTATAAATTTTGGCGTTTTTTTGTGACGTTTGGGCTTCCATATGTCCCAATCTGCGCCGCGTGACATACTGCTCATTTTATCTTAGTCGGCCTATAAATGCGATATTTTGAGTTCAAAGGCATTGCATATGTTTAGATATCCTCGAGTAAATGAATCAGTGACGTTCGCAGCTATCACGAGATGTGTTAGACATATCGTCTCTGCTACTAAATACAAGTTTCTCAGGAGTAAGTTAACAGGGATGATGAATAACATGGGCCATGGCCGTTATGCTTATTTTATATATAAAAGGCGAGACGAAACTTATGTTTATTCTCATTCACCATGACAAAAATAACCATCGAACACATTACATTGCTCAGAAGTTGTTGCTTTGACGTTACTTTATGTAGTTATTTATATGGATGGTATTAATTTTTAATACCCCGACTCGACCAACTGTTGTTGTTGTGTGCAGCCTGTTTTGATTTTCACCACCCTCTTGGAAGTGCATGTAGTGCCGAATGCAAGGTTGCTGAATATTTGAATATTTAATGTGTGATTTTTTTTGCTAAACTGAAAAAATACATTATGGCTGAGAGGCGCAAGCCGAAAGCTTCTCTTAATTGACTTTGTTTGTTTTTAAACATATTTTTGACATTATGAGATAAGGTTATCGATTATAATTATAGGCAAATGTGCTACATTTCCCTCAAAACATGGTTGAAGCAATTACAAAGATTTTGAAGCCGCAGCGTTAACCGTAGAACAGCACTGATTAAAACTCTCTTTTGCTCTAAATCTAGCAAATAACTTGAACGAATATATTCTTTTTAGTAGCGAATGCAGAAAGGCACAGTTTTATGCAGTCACGTGTTTTCCTAATACGTCATTCAAGACATCATGAACAAAAAACTCAAATCTATAAACATCAAGAAGTTTATCTTTCGAAGAAATGCGTGTAAGATAGCTCTGGTAAAAAGGTCAATTTTTTTAATACCCCCCGACTCGACACTGTTGTTGTTCGTGTGCAGCCTGTTTTGATTTTCACCACCCTCTTGAAGTGGCATGTGGTGCCGATGCAGGTTGCCGAATATTTGAATATTTTTGTTTTTTGCTAACTGGGAAAAAATACAATTTTTATGGCTGAAGAAGGCGAAGCTGAAGCTACTGCTCATTAATTTGACTTTGTTTTTTAAACTATTTTTGACATTATGAGATACAGGTTTATCGATTATAAATTAGGCAATAACTCATACAATGTGAATGCATAGGATAATCATCCCTGCTGCTTTTCCAAAATTCATATGCTTTTTTTACGGCCACTTGCAAACATACACAAACAAGTAAAGACGTCACTTGCCTTAAAATGGCAGAAGGACGAGCGAGTCGATAAATAACCGCGTCATATTTAATCTACCCGTCCAACGGAGGTTTCGTCTTGTGCAAAAAGCATGCATTGAATTATTTTCGCTATGTGTTGTTTGCGTCGCAATAAGCATCCGAAATAAAATCGATACTATTGACTAAAATAGGTTTTTGAAGCGTTATTTTTAAATTTTGCATTATAAGCTTCATGTTTCGTAGGGCACAAAATTCATTTTTTGGGTGGGTATTAGATGGATTTGATTGCGCTTAACAGCCTGCATCTCATTTTTTATCGGTCTAGCACACCTGTGGTTTGAAGCTACGGCGGTGTAATGAAGGACAATGTTATATGAATCGGTCAATACAAATATTACAGACAGATTTTAACAGCGAAGTAATGCATTAAAACTCAATTTTTGCATGCATTTTAGAGACGGTACATGGGTTATGCGATTGTGTTTGTTTCATCGCTTTCACGTCCCCATAAGGTGCTGGAGCCACGATTTAAATTGTGAAGATGTCATACAAGCATTAATTTGCGTTTGTATAGGCCACGTAACATTTGCACGTACCACGCGCCGCTGATCGAACACATTAGTACATAGCGCCGGGCGGGATCGTTTCTCATCAGCACTCTGTGATTGAACCGTGTCTTTGCGACTTTTGTTGCCCTGAGATATAGGTTCCGGTATTGCAGACGAATGTTTTGCAGGTTAATTTTCGTGGACGGAACAGGGTTGCACGTGCGCACATGTGCAGTGTGACGCACAGAAGGTTTTACCCTGGTGCAACATTGGCCATGGTGTGGTCTCCGCCTGACACGCAATTTTAGCTTTATCAGTGCCAGCCGTTTCGCTTCTCAGCTATAGCAGGATAATTACTTTCTGACTACCCTGACGCGCATGGTGCGTGTCACCGCCGTGCTGAACGGGCGCCTCAAAATGAGAAAAAAACATTTGTAAATAATCATAATGTCATTGCATGGGGCTATCATATGGTCGAACGACCGCTTGTCAATCGGATGCGGGGTCAAAAAGATATAAGCTTCTGACCAGCGTCAGCGGTCATGGCCCGGCCGGTGCGCTGCTTATATGTGAGAAAAAATCCGATAGTCAATGAGGACTCGCTCCGCGTTCGCGCTCGCTCGTATAATAACCTTGCACCAGATGCCCTTCTCCCTGGCATTTAGCAGCAAAAAAAAAAAATAAAAAAAAAGATCGGAATAGTGTTTAGCATCGATATGTCTGGATTGTAATAGCATGGTCAAAAGCACCCAATCTTCTCTGTACACCGACCAGCGCCATGTCTCTGCACTCTGCAGACCATGTCTTGATAGAGGATTTGGCAGCCCGTACTTCTCGCCGGTTGCCGTGTAGGATCTGTCAGTGTATCTTCACGCCTGTCTGGCGCTGCAGCCATGTTGTTCGACAGGGCCGGCTCAATCACCGTGTCGCTTACTCGTCAGCGGCATAGAGATTGGCTGAGATGGGATGGACGCGGCCTGAAGTTAACACAGTGCTGAAACGAATGTCCGGCGTCAGTTTTGACAGTAACAGCCCAGGGATGAAAATTAATAGATCAATCCAGGTCAATTAAATTTATTCGAGATCTCGAACGAATGTGAGCTCATTATCGGTCACTAGGTTGCTTCTAAAATTGATAAATGACACAGAGCCAATAAGTTACAAATATAGGCGTAAGATTGCGTGCTTATGGTCTTGAGTGAGTGTTTACTCTCGCTTACACTTCTGAGTGGTGTTTGTCCGTGATATAACTATTTTTTTATTTTTGCTCTGGTGTGTTTAATTTCATGTTGTTGTTTTTTGCGCAAAAATTTCTTAGTGCCGAATAGTGCACTGACATCTACCTTGAAAAATAACATAGTTTTCTTACTTTAGATGCTAAAGGTGGTTTTGCGTTTCGAGATGTAGTGCATCGAAAAGTGCTCGTATCAAATGTACAGTCGGTCTCATATGTATGTTCCTCTGCCACCACGTGGCGCTACGATCGGGATAGGTATGCGTGAAGTGGCATCGCCTGAATAGGGGAGTTCCGATTGTTTGATGGTCTGGGGGAAGGGGGGGGGGAAGAATAGGGCGTCCACGGTAGGGCCCAGGCCGACCGACGCCCCCTCATACCGACCGAGGGCCCCTCAAACCGAACAACGCAGGGCAACAGAGCACGCCCTCAGCGCGTCCACCAGAGTCCGCTCAGGATGAGCAGATGGGCCCCCTCCAACTGCGTCGACCGATCCTTCATCGGCGGACCGGAGAAACTCTCTCATGCTATACGCAATGTGCGCGCCCCATCAGACATGACAGAGGACCAGGGAAAAATCAATGACGAAGGCTCTCAAAGTCCAAATGAGAGCCCCTCAGGCCGTTTTGAGAACCTTGCAGGCCCCGACTGAGGGTCCCCGCAGGCCGTTCAGAGTTCCGCCGGCAGACTAGCGCTACTCACAGCCGGACCAGAGTTTCCCACTGAAGGCCGATCAGTGGTCTCTAGGCGTCCAGGCTTCCATCAGGAAGACCGAGAGGTCCCTTCAGACCGACTGAGTTCCCCTCAGACCAAACAATGTCCCCTAAGACCTACCTAGGATCCCATCACGCCGACCTCGGTTGCTCCTATTGGAGAGACATGGTCCCTGAACCCCCTCCCCTTTTGGCCCTTGCCCGATATTTAAGAACTTTCGCCAGACACCTCTCTTGATTTTGATGAGGTCTTCTTAAATTGTAGGGGTCAGGGCAAAAATGTTTGTCCTTTGTCCCAAGACAGGAAGGACAAGTGGTACCCCTCCCCCAAATAGTGGCGCCTCTTGGAAATCTCAGAGAACATTGCGCCATTGTCTCATGGCGAAGGTAAAAACTGTTTTCCTATATCAACCCACATACCGTTAGAGATGATAAAAATGCCGGCCCTCGCTCAGAAAAGATGACCAACTCCATCAGTAATACGATGATAAATTATAATTTAACCCTCGCCCGTGTAGGGCAAGATCACGGCATGACCGTGTAGGGGGGGTACGACCCCCCTTGGCGTTTTGTCCCTAATTGAGCTAGAGCTTCGATTAAAAAAGAGCGTGTTGCTT